>SKCR01014079.1:0-61955 GCA_019454045.1 Zanthoxylum bungeanum | reverse complement strand
TGGAGATGTGTCTGCCCCGTACGATACACATATCGGACATCTAGCAACCAGTCTCTTTGAATCGGATAATCCTGACCTAGTCATATTATCCCGATGGTTGCAACCATTATAGAGTACTAGTATGTACCTCGCGATCATCATCTCCATATGTCTGAAGTGATACTTCCATCTTGACATCACACCCAATACACTACGATTCTCGATAAATCCAGAAGAGGTGTACACAGAACTCGTTAAAGCCCTGGACCACCAAAACTAAAGTTTACCGATTGTCGTAAGTACTAGCGATGCAAGTCTCAGGTTAAGATCATATGCACCTACCCTGAAGCGGACTCCCATAGACATGCAGACATACTACCAATGGGATTCCGCGGGGTCTATCCAGAGCGAAGCTGTTTTCCGTACCATCGGTAAAACACAACCTCCTACCGCACTTGCATAAGTATCCTATACTTAAATATATGAGAACTATGCCGTTGTGCCCTCACAACATGCACAAGTGCAGTACTAGTTATTCCGCATTATCGATGTCCAATCTCGATAATACTACGACTATGGATATTTAATGATTAAACCTTTATGGATTGATACCGTCTCATATCATCACAATCCGGAACTAATCATAGGGACTCTTACCATTTATATCAAGTAAAATAAATTACAAAACGGTAAAAGGCAATTTCATTACTACATAGTTAATTTTGTACAATAATACAATATCATTTACAAAATAGTGACGCTATGGGTCATAACTGTCTAACACCCTCAGCGTCGCTACGCCAGATTTTGTCGACATGGCATGCTCTGGTTCGCCGGCTTGAAGATTCTGGATAAGCTGATAAAGTGACACGTGGCGCGGTGGTTGGGCTTCAATTATTGTGACACGTGGTGGCTTCTGATTGGTCGCTGAGATTCTTATCCGCCACGTGTCAGATAAGGATTAGATACTCAATGATTGATGTTGATGTGGCGGTGACGTGGAGGTGATGTGGCGACACGTGGGAAAAAGACTGTCGGCATCGTAGGATTGCGACACGTGGTACTTCCTGATTGGCTGATGATGATGTGGCACGACACATGGCAATGTTGACTTGTTGACTTGCTGACGTGGCTGATGACATGGAGACACGTAGGATGCCACGTGGCACACATGGCGATGATGACTGTCGGCACCGTAGGATGCTGACACGTGGCACGGCGCATGTTAGCATATCAGCTGTGATGGTGACACGTGTCACGGTGTATTTTAGCAAAGTCAAACTTTTATCAGATTCTGATTTGTGGACCCGGCGCACGTTAGCACTGTTCGGCGTATTTTAGGCGTCGCGACGAGGAAGGTCTTGGCGTGGCGATGTGGACAATTTACTGAAATGTCATTTTTGTCCAATTTTCACTGTTTTGGCCCAAATCACCTCCAGAATGTCCTGAAACTTTATTTATCTACAAAATAACAAAAAACACATAAAAACATTCACAAAACTGAAGAAACTATACAAAATATTAGGTTAAAATGAGTGGGAAATAGTGATATAAATACCACTCATCACACCCCCAACCTAACATTTTGCTAGTCCTCGAGCAAAACATAGAGTAAAATAACATAAATAAATTAACTAAGCCACTTTCGTAGGGATCACGGTTGCATTTAGCATATACAACAAGCCTTTAAACCCTAGGTGTCCCTAGTGGACGAGTTGTAGTCTCGTGAGGGTTTACAGCAATGATACACACAATTTTACAAAAGTAAAAAAGTAATAAAACTAATGCACACAAAAACAAAAAGACAAGCGAAAAGAGAATAAAGAAGTTAGTGAGTAATCAGGTGAAACTTCTACTCCAAGTTACTAGTTGTTTTGTTTTATTCTAAATTACTGAATAAGTAAATTCTCCGATTTTTTTTACCATTCTTCATATACACATCCAACAAGATATTAATCAACTCAATTTTGCCCACAACAGTCATAAGTGCAGTTGATAAGAAAGTAATATTTTTGTCCTAAAGTTCTATCAGATTTCACACCTTTTGGTAGCAATGGAATAATTTTTCTGATTTTTCTGATTTTTTTTTCTATTTTTTATTTATATACAATATCTTCCATCTATGTAACGAGTGTTGGGTCGGTGGCTCCCAAACCAGTTGGCTTTAGGGCAACAGGTGTTAAGACACCCCTACGGACTTAATTACTCAGATTTCAGATATATATATTTTTGTAGCATCTTTGATCCATGTAGCGAGCTTTGGGCCAGTGACTCCCAAACCAGTTGGTTTTAGGGCACTAGGTGTTAAAACACCCCTACGGACTTAATAACTCGGATCTCAAAAATTTTTTTTTTTACTCCATTGCTTTTTGAGATGTTTCCTCTAATTAAACTAGAGCACTGAATATTACAAACTTTTCAATTTTTGCTCATGTCCGTATGTTACTATATATGTTGATAATATCTGTCAACTGAGCATATGAAGATCCATTTTAGTCCGTTTTAAGGAGAATTCACAAATTAAATAATTCAAAATGAAATAAACAAAAATTAACTTGTTTCGAAATAGGTTTGAGATACGTCTCAGGAGTGGAAACTCCTTACTCAGCTATCTCTTACCAATTTCACCTTTTTAGTCAAAAATAAAAACACAAAAACAACAAAATCTTTTTGTAATTTTTTTGAAAATTTTTCAATTTTTTTTTTGTATTTTTCGAAAAATTTTGGTCTAAAAATAAAAATAACACACAAACTAAAAATAAGGTACTGATCAACTAATTCCCTCCCCCAAACCTAAATGAGACATTGTCCCCAATGTCTTAAACAGTAACAAGAGAGTTAAGAAGGTCGTATCTGGTTAGCTGAAAATCTACAGGAAATTAAAGGTTAAGATCCAAATTAATCGGATGCCTCTTACCACGATCGTCATCGGACCAATTTATCTTTGAAAGGATAGGGTCAACTTGTGGTTCATAGGCTATGAGTTGGTCTATTAGATCCGGAGCAGTTCTGGCAGTAAAGAGGAGTTCTTTTAAAGGTTTTGACACGAACCCATTTCTTCGGGCATCATCAAGAAACACACAAAGAAATCATAAAATCCATCAACTTTAAATAGTCCAAGCGGTTTCTGGTGTATGTCAGGTTCGCCCAAGATAGAACTAAAAAAATTTCTCCAATGTACCCAAGCCACCTGGCAAAGCGATAAAAGCATCAGCACGGTTAATCATTTCTACCAGTCGTTCAGACATACCTGGCACGATCAGTTCCTCTCCGTTTGATGATCCAATAAGATTTGCCTCTGCCAAGGGTTTTGGGATGATTCCCAAAACATGACTGCCTCCCTCATGTAGAGCCTTTGAAACGATCCCCATAAGTCCGAGATTGCCTCCGCCATATATTAAGTGCAATTCCTTGCAGCTAAGACTCGACCCAATTCATGTGCTGCCTCTACGTATTGTGACTTAGTACCAACACTAGTACCGCAAAACACACAGATGTTCTCAATTCGTTCTTGAAGTGGCTTCCATTTTTTATGTATTTCTTTTTCAAATCAGGATGCCTTCAAAAGTGTAATGACGGGCTGAATTTATAGTACCTGAAAAAGGGTGAGTAAAAATAGCACTAATATCTTCCAGAGGACGATTGTTAGCTAAACAACAAAAGAAATCGTGAAAGGTCAAAAAGTCTGGATCCTGTCTACGAAAATAAAGATAATTACAATAGAAAAGCGAATCAAAGCAATAATTAAGACAACGAAATTGTTTACGCAATACGCCACTCGTTTGGTATATAAATCCATTAGGATGCGTCTCAAGAATCCATTCCTTATTCAGCCATCGCTAATGAATTAGCTTTAATTTTTGCCAAACACCATTCCTTCTGTCTAAAAATGCTCCGTTTGACCTACAAAAATAACACACAAAATAAAAAAAATAATTCTACAACATGTATACACAAAATATAAAACAGAAATTACAACAAATTGCATGGGTTGCCTCCCTGCTAGCGCTAAATTTTTTGTCTTCAGCCAGACGTGACTGAAATTCATATGTCAATGAGGTTTCAATGTCGTTTTAGATGTCCGATTAAAGACAATCCCATTAGCGTTGCTTTTGAATGGTCTCTTCCAACGGTAAAGTGGCAAAAAGAGTTTTGTCTCATTCAGTACTCGTGCCACCTTTTTGCTCCTTGTTGTTCCAGTGATTCCTCCAAAGAAAGAAAGAAAATCAGGAGGTCTCATATGGTGTTTGACTTGGAATGGGAGTTCCATTCTGTCAAGCTTCTGGGCGATATCTTTGATTTGTACTCCCCAAAACAGCGATGTTTCTCCTGAATGTTCTGGATCTTTATTAAGGTCAGACATTTGCTCCTCCATTTGCTCTGCTTCTTGTTCCACCTTTTCTTCACAGATGTAGTGTAAAATTTTTGTATTCAGCTCTTCATCTGTCATCTGTGAAATACATGCTCCATAAGTATCTGCCTGAGAATGTAAAGATGTTTTTTACATTAGGTTTTCATCCTCTGATATGACTGGAATGGATGGTTCAGGTAGATCTTCTTCAAACATCAAGGTAAATCATGCTCCAAGATCTTCATTTTGAGGATTGAAAGTTTGATCCTCCGTTGTTGGTATAGTTGGTAAAAATAGATCAGTTTCATCCTCGTCAGAATCTGAATAATAAAAGTCAAATTGAGACTTTGCCGGTTCGGGCTCCTGAACTGATACCTCTGGTTGTTGATACTGCTCAGCCTCCTCTTCTGTTAAGGTTTCATTGTGGATCTCTGGGTACTCGAAGGCTTCATCAGTGTTATCTAAAAATGCTTCTTGAGGTATGATGTTCTAGTTTTCTGTTAATTGTCTCATTTGATCTGTCATCCTCTGAAGGATTTCTGATTGTCTCTGAATTTGTGCATCTAATTGAGCTTCCTGTTCTTCGAGCCAATCTTTGAGCATGTGAATCAACTGATTTTCCTCTGATGGTTCTGATTTTTGATGGAAATCATAGGTAGATGGTGGATAGATGAAAAATATGGTTTCTGTAAATGTGATGGCTCGTCATACCTGAAGGATCTTGATAGCTCCGCCACCCTGAACGGTATATACATTGATCGCTCGGGTGGTTACCATCACATATCATATATCTCCCCATCTCGTTCTTGAGCAAATGTAGTATTGCTTGGTTCTGGCATCCAATGATATTGTTGGGCTGGACAACAGGCCTCAGAAACCAGACTGTTGTTCGCAGATGTGGGGTGCATCTTCTTGTAAAGCTCGTAATCTTTCAATCTCCCATAGTGTTCCATTTTTTCAATCACCTGAAAATACAATAAGAAATAAAAATTACAGATAAAGATCAAGAAAATTAGATACAAGTAAATTGATAGCTTCAAAATTAATAACTCAAGAAAAATAAGTCCCCGGCAAAGGCGCCAAAACTTGACCGGCGTAAACACCCACGTATAACGCAAGCGCACGAATCGTTCAAGTAGATAAAAATATCGATCCCACGAGGACTTAATTCCTACTGTTGTTATTAATTATTGAATCTATTTATTTACAATATCTAATTGAGGGTGAAGAGAATGATTGTTTGATTGGTTGAAAGTGGTTTTAGAAAATAAATAAATAATAAAAGAAAAAGAAAATACTAGGAAATAACAAAAGACACAAAGATCTAGGGTTGTGAATCCTTCTAATATCTTTTAAAGATGAAGTGATTATTTTATGTTTTGTGTAATAAATCAGTTACTAACCTGGAACACTAATTTATGCAAAGCCTATGTCGATGGTCAGACGCAAATACCCCAGTTTAACCCAATTGAACCATATGTCTATGTCAACCAAATTATCTGGATTCATTAAGTTTAAGTTCCAATTATGGCTACCCACCCCCGCCCAACAGGTATATTCCTATCCTGTAAGGAAATCTATTAAAGGGTTATTTTCCTCAAGGAAGATCGTGGGCTATTAAGTCTAAGGCTGAAACCTAAAATCCATATGTCTAGTTCATTTTATATTTACCACATCAATCTTATTGGTGATCAAACAACAAGAAGCATTAAGCTTAAGACTTAATAAGTAAAACCTTTAAATTACCCAAACTATAATAACCCCTTATAACCAGTGATATTAGAATTCATCACAACCCCAGATAACTAACACATAACTAGGGCTAGTAACAACTTAAAAGTAAAAGACATAAAGTAAAAATACTGAAAGTAAAGACATAAAGTAAAACTGAAAAGTAAAATAAATAAATGCTAAGATAAAAGGATTACTTTCTACTACTAATTAGATATCTCCCATAAATAATATATAAAAACTTATGATAATATTACCACCGACCATATCGCGGTATCCTGATTAAGTCAATTAAGTCCAACCAGCTATAAAGGCGGAACCAAAATTAAATTACCAACCGACCAATCTGGCGGTATCCTTTATTAGTCAGGTTTAAAACCCAGATTAAAATGATTACCAATTACAAACCGACCAATCTGGCGGTATCTTTTAAATCAATAATTTTAAATAGTGAATATATTATTTTTAAGGGAGATTAATCTAAATAGTAACAGTAAAAAATTACCTTTTACCCTAGCTGGGAAATTTACCTTTCTCATGGTAAATAGTAAAACTGTAAAAAGTAAAAGTAAAATTAAATTACTATTATTACAAAACGTATTAAAATTATTTACAAAACTAAAATTAAAACTAAAAACTAAAACTAAAAGAATCTAGAGAAGAAACTCTCTCTTAGAAAGAATAAGAGGAGAGAGTGGTGGCCCTGAATTCCTGAAATCTCGAGCTCAATTTATAGGCCTCAGTAGGTTTCCAGCGTCGGCTACGCCAGGGCCCTCAGCGTCGCTACGGACTCCAATTTTGTTCGACATGGCACGCTCTGGTTCGCCGTTATTGAAGTTCAGGATAAGCTGATAAGGTGACACGTGGCGCGTGGTTGGGCTTCAATTATTGTGACAATGGCGGCTTCTGATTGGTCGCTAGATTCTTATCCGCCACAATGTCAGAAAGGATTAGATACTCAATGATTGATGCTGACGGGCTGATGACATAGACACGTAGGATTTGCGACACGTGGCACACGTGGCGATGATGACTTTCGGCACCGTATGATGCTGACACGTGGCACAGCGCGCATGTTAGCAGATCGGCTGTGATGGTGACACTTGGTCACGGCGCATTTTAGCAAATCAACTTTTTTTTTTTCTCAATTCTGATTTGTGGACCCCGGCGCACGTTCGCACGTTTCGGCGCATTATGGCGTCGCGACGTGGAAGGTCTTGGCGTCGCGACGCTGACAATTTACTGTAATGTCCCTTTTTTGGTCAATTTTCACTGTTTTTGGGCCCAAATCATCAATCACCTCCAGAATGTCCTGAACTAACTTTATTTATCTACACAATAATCACAAAAACAAACACAAAATCAAACATTTTTTCACAAAACTCCAGAAACATACCAAATTATTAGGCTTAACATTGATTGGGAAATCGTATATAAATACACTCATCATTCCATTGGTAAGATTTGAGAAGTTTGACTTTGTAACGTGCGTTGGTGCCACATGTCATCCTGAAAGTGTTCAATCAAAGTCCCAAGGATCACAAATCATGCATAAAAAACCACATATGAACACATCAAAGGAGGTGCGGAATATACTCACATTGAATTTCGGTTTTGATGAATGAAGAACAAGTGTGCGATTTTGTCCCCCTCCAAGCTCACGGCAGTGGCTCCTCTTGCAGTGGGCTGTGCGATTTGCTCCTCTTTGAACCTCCAAGAATCGGCCATGCATGAACTCCATTGAAGCTCCAAGCTTTGAGATTCCATGCTCACAAACTCACTTCCCTATCACCTTTGTATCACTCAAGGTGTGTGCTAGCACTTATCATCTTCTTCATTTTGCTTCTCAAATCTTCGGTGAAACCAGAAAAAGGAGAAGAAAAATCGCACCATGCGTGAAGAATGAAGAAGAAAAAGAGGGAGAAGAGAGAAAACCGTTAATGTTGCATGTGAGAGAGAAAAGATTTTTAATATATATATTTTTTATTTCATTTACCAAGTAAAATAAATAAAACATATATATCTTATCTTTTATTCAAAAGTCAAAAGTTAAAAACAATAAAGCTTTTTCATCATTTCAACTTTTAACTTTAAGTCACATCACATCTATTCACTTTAATAAAGTGACATATTGTCAAGTCACATCACTCAAAGTGACAATTAATTTGACGATTGACGCGACTAGCGATTTGACGCTTGATGTGACTCGCGTGCCGCGCTCGAATTCGAAATGCGAATGCGCTCGCAATCACTCTCGGGCTCGGGTTCGCTAATTCCAAATTAACGAATTTTCCGTCGCGTCGTAATTAAGTGATTACGCCTAGCGAATTCACTATTCACGTCGCTAACGAATTAATTCTAAATTAACTCGTTCGCCCGAATTAAAATCTAATTTTAATTCCGCGTCGAAATCCAATTTCGATTAATATATCAAATATATTAATTTTATCGATTAATTCCAAATTAATCGTTCTCTCTCTTTAACGATATTTTATCCGAGATAAAATATCTCCGTAATTAATCCCAGATTAATTTTCTCTCTCATCGAATTAATCCCAGATTAATTCTATCTCTCTCTTCTAATTAATCCCAGATTAATCAAAGTGCGAGTAATACGTCATCGGTGAATCTTCAGGAACCGACCCATGAGATCTCCGGATATGTTGGCAGTAAATACGATCGTCGGACTGTCCGAACACGTAAGTACCTCGTACTACGTTTATATCGACTTACAAGACAAGGTTAGCCTCTAGCAAAACGCCATGCCTACCCAATTCTCCAGAAATATTCTTACAGGAATATATAGATCTGTATCAAGCGTAGTATACCGTAGTATTGTGTATATCGGCCCAGTATCGGATAATCACGTGCTAGGGCTGGGGCTGGATAAGTGTCTGCCCCGTCCGAAGCACATGTCGGATGTCTGGTAACATAGTCTCTATAATCGGATATACATGACCTGGTCACAATATCCCGATTGGTTGCGCAACACTCAAGAGCACTAGTACCGTATCCTGCGTGACATCAACTCCAATATGACTGAAGTGACACTTCCGTCTCGACATCACACCCAATACACTACGACTCTCTGATAAACCCAGAAGCGGTGTACACAGAACCGGTTAAAGCCCTGTACCACCAAGACCAAAGTCTACCGATTATCGCAAGTATTAGCGATGCAAGTCTCAGGTTAAGACTATACACACCTACCTCGATTTCGGCCTCCCATAGACACATAGTCATAATACCAATGGGATTCCGAGGGGTCTATCCAGAGCGAAGCTGTTTCCCGTACCATCGGTGAAACACAACCTCCTATCGCACTTGCATAAGTATCCAATACTTATATATATGAGAACTATGCCGTTGTGCCCTCACAACGCGCACAAGTGCAATACTAGCCTATTCCGCATTATCGATGTCCAGTCTCGATAATACTTCGGCTAGGGATATTTAATGATTAATCCTTCGGGGATTGATACTGTCTCATATCATCTCAATCCAGGAACTAATCATATGGACCTCTCTTCATTTATACATCTATGGTGATCTAATCACAAATGATGAGAGTGCAATTTCCTTGTCACATAGTTAATTTGTACAACAACACCGTGATCTGTACAAATAGTGACGCTATGGGTCATATTATCCAACAATCTCCCACTTGGCACATAGCCAGTCACTCGAGTGTCTAACACCCGAACTATGTACAATTCGCTCAAATTGCTGAGGAAATGTTTTCGTCAGCGGATTTGCTTAATTATCGTCTGACGCGATTTACACGATCATCACATCGCCACGATGTATGATCCGAACGAATCAGATGATATAGAAGTATATATCTGGATCGTCGATGAGACCTTTAATTCTTTAGCCTGTGCTGACGCCTAGCTCAGCTGCTAACAGAACTATATCTAATCTAATTAGATTTATTATCGATCCAAATGGCTTCTATTGCTGCCTCAGCTGCAGCAATAATCCGCATTTGTTGTTAATTCGGCAACAGTTATCTTGCTCGGAATATTTCCAGCTCACTGCACGCACCGTATTCAAACTGTAAGTACCGTTTGCGACTTTAGTCGTCTTTATCGGTTATAGGAAACTTGCTACAGTGATCCCAGTCACTTCAAGTTCTCCTACTCCATAGACTAAGACAACATCCTTAGTTCTCTAGATACTAACATGTTCCTAACATCAATCCAGTGACTATCACTCGGATTGTCCTGTTTGTGAATCCATATGCTCAAAGCGTATGATACACCAGGTCTTGTACATTTTTCAATGTACAGTTCCACGGAGAGTATTTCGAAAGCCAAGCTTTCGCCGACATTTATTTTTATGGGAATATCATTTCCAAGAAATGACGTATTATCATTATTTTATAGGACAGCCACTGTCAGTGCGCTCCCACTAACCCTCTTATTTACACTAGAATCATTTTCGTTTTGAATTAAATCATACACCATTATGATTGCATCAAAATGATAATTCCAAGAACTTATGCTCGCGTCAGCAAGCATCATCCAAATGGATCTACAGTGGCAATAGGTAAAAGGTTGAATCGTAATCAATCACAATGTCGATAACGATACATTTCCGTTAAAAGCCTAGCTTTACGTTGGTATATTGCCATCCATGTACGTCTTCCTTGAAGACTTATAGTACCAATAGGCACAATGCCTTGTGGTACATCAACTAGTATCCAAACTTATTGATATACATGGAATCCATTTCGGACTCATGACACTTTGTCATAATAGGGAGTCGATACCTCGTATCACTTCCTTTGTTCTTGTGTATTCGAAGATTAATGGTATAGTTTCATCATCCTTGATGAATATATATGTTCCATTAAGATTCAGTGCCTAGAACAGTATTACTCCGATTTTCATCGAGTTATACTATCCTCCCACTTACCACTGCATATCGGTATTCCTCTTAGGAAAACCGCATGGAGAGCAACAATCACATTGTTCTCATGTGAGATGTATAAGTACTATACTTATGGTTTCCCATTAGGATAACCAATATTGGCACTTATCCAATTTGGGTCCTTGGTTTGGTATCATCCAAACGTTATGCCTAGCATACCCAAATTGTCAGGAATGAGAAACCTCGTTTCTTTCCTGTTCATATCCTATACGATATCTGTCAAACAGATTTATATGGAACCTTATTCTAAATAAGTTTTGCACTGTTAGTACATATCCTATTGAAGGAAATGATAGCTTAAAGCGACTCGTGATTAACCTTATCATGTCTAACATGATTCGGTTAATCCGTTCGGACACACCGTCAAAATGACGTGTTCCAAGAGGAGTCCTCATTGAAAGAATACTATACTCTTTCAAGTATACGAGAAACTTACTGCTAAAGTATTTTCCATTACGGTCTTACCGTGGCGGAATAATGCTATAGCCGATCTGTTTATGTATTTCGTGTCGAAACTTTAAAGTTTCTGATTTGTGTTCTTCAAAAGAAACACATAACCATAACGTGATGCCACATCCGTTAAGGTCACGAAATATTCATGTTCACATCTAGCCTAGCTAGATATGGGCCCACTTACTTCACCATGAATAGGGCTAACAGATCGGTGGCACTAACACTATTACCAAGAAATAGTATTTTAGGTACTTTACCTAATAAACTAGATTCGCAGACCTTATTTGAATAGTCAAATCAGTCCTAGTACCCACTCTTCAAAAGTGTGGATATACGAGTCTAATTAAATTGTGTCCTAGACAACAATGCCACAAATAAGTCTCTATTGATCAAATCAATTTGAGCTATTTATTTGTCAATTATATGTTTGAGATTTTTATTTATATTCAAAATATAAATTCTGTTATTTATATCTAATATATTTATCTCAGTATCATCTTTATATAATAAAACACTCAGTGTTCTATAATAAAGGTTTTATCCGCAACGGATTAAACACTGATAAAGAGATAATGTCTCTAGTCAAACTAGTTACATTATAACAGTTCCTAATTCAAGTACATACCCGAAGGGTAGTTCCTAAACTTAGGTATCTACGGTCGAAACAGCGACTTTCGTCCCGTTTCCGATTCGCAGAGCAATCTCAGCTTGAAGTCAGTATCCTGCTCAAAGCAGATTCTGAATATCAATACATATATTTTATGTACCACACTAAGTATTTAAAATCTAATTTCAATACTAGCTGTGAACATAACTAAGACAAACATTTTTAAAGTTAGAGCCTCGCCCTTTCTTTAATTCCTTCGTGTCTTCCATATCCAAATGGTAGTCACTTTGGGATATGTCAATTATCCTTTTAATATTTTAGGAACCTTAGGCCAAGCCTTGGGTTTTTAGAATATTGAAAGGAATGTGCACCTCGTGCTACATGCCAATTGCAAACTTTGACTTTACATGAATAGTCAATTAATTCTCCAAGAATTATAAATTGCAATTTTAATACTTCTTAAATCCAAAATTAGATTTATGACAAGTATATTAAATTAAGCATTAAAGTCATCATCACAAAAATCTTCCAAAGATTTTATGCTCTACTTATCTTGCTTAATTTTGGGCTAAAGGTATAATGAGTTATTTTATCAAATAAAGTAACCTATTATTTATTCCCAATTTGAAAATTAAATCATTTAAAATATTTTAATCCTAGATTATATTTTAAATATCCAACTTTTCAATTTTATCTTGATTACAATAGTCCAACTATTTAATCAACGATTAGTGGTACTTTATATATTATAATGATTATAATAGTCCAACTATATAATCAAATATAATCCAAATTAATTAACCTCAATTACATTGATTACTATAATCCAATTATAAAATCAACTGTAAACTGAAATTAATTAATTCAAATATATTGATTAATATAATCCAATTATATATAATCAAGTATAATACAGTCCAACTGTTTAATCAAAACAACAATTTAAATATTAGTCTAACTAACATTTAATCTAATGACGAAATAATTTAAATGAGCGCATATGGCGAGTAATTGAACGAGTATTGCAAATTCAATTCTTGCCTCCCACTATTTTTCGTCGAGCCTCTAACCCTCTGTCGAGTACTCGGGAAACCGTGTTTCCTAGTGGGCTAGGATCCTGTTAAATATCACACAATCTTGACTTTGGCCAACAAATTGTATGATAATTAACTAGGTAGATCTCTAAGATCAATTGGATCTTATCCAACTCCTAGATCCAGTAGGTGGACATCCAAGTCCCAAACATATATCTTATATATGCCTATACATCGAATGTATACCCTAACCTTTTTCCTCTGAATCAACTAGGCCTTGGCTTTGGCACAACAAACCTAGTGATCCCAGTCAAGCGCGGACCCATTGACATGGAAGCTTCGTAATCAATGTCAATGGACAAGAAGTGGTCTTGACTTTGGCCAACAAACCACAACTTGGACACGACACCGATATGGAACAAAGCCTCGTGATTAAAACACATCTTTGATGGACAAGGGCTTGACTTTGGCCAACAACCCCTGCCAATCTCGGATCTTGAGTAAGAATCACTCAATGGAAGGAAAAACGCATGATATTTAACGAGGGTTTTTCGCGTGCAAATTGGCTACCAATTTAATTATCTTTGTTAAGGTCTCATCATCATACACCCTTAAGCATGCATTCTAAACACATAATAAAGCGAGTATGAAATAAAATAATAATGATATGCGGATGGATATTTTACATTGATCCTAGATCAAATCTCTCACTTTCTCTCTCCCGCTAGCACTTGTATTACTTCTACCCGTTACACTACACTTCTAAAGAAACCTCTTTTACATGGAGGGGAATAGGTGAGAAGAGAATACAAAGAAAGGAGATAAGGCTGGACACGCAGGTCCAATTTAATAAATCAAATTATTACAATTTCCAAAATCGCCCAACCCGACTAATATCCATCCGATATACATTATTCAAACATCACAACCATGTATTCATACAAGCATGTTATCAATCAATCAATCAAATTAATTAATCTTGAATATTAGTGATCATCCAATGTTCAAACAAAGATTTGATTTTTGTTCGAGTCAAACTCGTTTTGCGAACACGTACTCAAAGTACAATTTCTACGAATTAAATTAAATTACATAATTAAATCCAATTTAATACGTATTTAATTCTAATTCATTATTTAATTCCAAATTAAATATTACACCTTTATTAACGAACCTTTACGACTTAAATTCCAAATTTAATCGCAACGGGTCTCAAAGCCCGACTAACATCTAATGTTTTATTTAATTAAAGTCCAATGGGCTTTTAATTAATTTCTATAGGCGTGGACTTTTGGTCAACTCGGGTCAAACCGAACAACCAAAATCCAATCCGGGAGTTACCCCATAAGCCTTTAAATTAATTTTGGCCCATTAGGCCCAATTAAATAATTAAGGTCCATTAAGTCATAATTGGACCTTTTGGATTCGGTTTTGGGCCTAATTGGATCCAACCAATTTTGCCTAAACCCAACTTTGTTACAACAAAGCCCAAAAGCCCAATTACAACCTAACAAGCCCAATTTCCAAAATCAAGCCCAAATTAATTAACTTATAAAATTCCAAATTTCACAATTAATTAACCTAAGTGTAATACACAATCAATTACCCAATTAACATTTCTAAAATATCAATTAGCCTAATTAATCATGCACTTTAACAACCAAATAGTGTCCAACACAATTCAATAAAATCAAACCCAATTAACATGCTATCAAGTCTCGGCAATTAGGGGTTTTTCATTCGATTCGGTTTCAATCCAATTGAGTCCACAATCTTAATTTCCCAAATCAATTCAATTCATCCAATGAATTAAAACAAAAAATCACAATGAATTTCATGTTCCTTAAGATTCGGCCAAGCCACTTTAAAAGGGAAAAATGTTCCAAATCAAAATTCAATCCAATTGAACTTCAAAACAACATTAACCAATTGTTTTAAGTCATCCAATGATCAAACAAAACAAAATTACCAAGACATTAGGGTTATGCAATTTTCGGCCAAGCCTTCAATTTGGGGAAAATTGAATCCAATCCAATTTCATGAAATTGATCACACACAATCTCAATTAAACATGTTCTAAGCATACTTAAACATCCAATTCAATTAAAAACATGCTCAAACACATTTTACCCAATTTCAAGTTTCATGTTCAACCTAAAGAATTGGGGAAAATTGATCTAATCCAATTTTCTTGAAATTGATCATGCACAACTTCAATTCAACCTCATTCAAGCATACTTCATCAAACAATTCAACCAAATCATGCCTAAATCGAGTTTACCCAAATTAAAGTTTTGACCAAAAATAAGCAAATTGGGGAAAATCAATCCAATCAATTTTTTGCCAAATTGATTACATATAACTCAAATTAGATCATATACAAACATTCTTACACAATCAATTTGTCAGAATCAAGCTAAAATCAAAAAGCCCCAAATTTGCTCAAGAACCCTAATTCGGTTTTCATGCATCAAAAGCTCAAGATACCATTGAAAGTGTTCAATCAAAGTCCCAAGGATCACAAATCATGCATAAAAACCACATATGAACACATCAAAGGAGGTGCGGAATATACTCACATTGAATTTCGGTTTTGATGAATGAAGAACAAGGTGCGATTTTGTCCCCTCCAAGCTCACGGCAGGCTCCTCCTTGCAGTGGGCTGTGCGATTTTGCTCCTCTTTGAACCTCCAAATTCGGCCATGCATGAACTCCATTGAAGCTCCAAGCTTTGAGATTCCATGCTCACAAACTCACTTCCCTATCACCTTTGTATCACTCAAGGTGTGTGCTAGCACTTATCATCTTCCATTTTGCTTCTCAAATCTCGGTGAAACCAGAAAAAAGGAAAGAAGAAATCGCACCATGCGTGAAGGAGATGAAGAAGAAAAAAGAGAGGGAGAAAGAGAAACGTGAATGTTGCATGTGAGAGAGAGAAAAAGATTTTTTAATATTATATTTTTATTTTTCATTTACCAAGTAAAATAAATAAAACATATATATCTTATCTTTTATTCAAAAGTCAAAAGTTAAAACAATAAAGCTTTTTCATCATTTCAACTTTTACTTTAAGTCACATCACATCTATTCACTTTAATAAAGTGACATATTGTCAAGTCACATCACTCAAAGTGACAATTATTTGACGATTGACGCGACTAGCGATTTGACGCTTGATGTGACTCGCGTGCCGCGCTCGAATTCGAAATGCGAATGCGCTCGCAATCACTCTCGGGCTCGGGTTCGCTAATTCCAAATTAACGAATTTTCCGTCGCGTCGTAATTAAGTGATTACGCCTAGCGAATTCACTATTCACGTCGCTAACGAATTAATTCTAAATTAATCGTTCGCCCGAATTAAAATCTAATTTTAATTCCGCGTCGAAATCCAATTTCGATTAATATATCAAATATATTAATTTTATCGATTAATTCCAAATTAATCGTTCTCTCTCTTTAACGTATTTTATTTTATCCGAGATAAATATCTCCGTAATTAATCCCAGATTAATTTTCTCTCTCATCGAATTAATCCCAGATTAATTCTATCTCTCTCTTCTAATTAATCCCAGATTAATCAAAGTGCGAGTAATACGTCATCGGTGAATCTTCAGGAACCGACCCATGAGATCTCCGGATATGTTGGCAGTAAATACGATCGTCGGACTGTCCGAACACGTAAGTACCTCGTACTACGTTTATATCGACTTACAAGACAAGGTTAGCCTCTAGCAAAACGCCATGCCTACCCAATTCTCCAGAAATATTCTTACAGGAATATATAGATCTGTATCAAGCGTAGTATACCGTAGTATTGTGTATATCGGCCCAGTATCGGATAATCACGTGCTAGGGCTGGGGCTGGATAAGTGTCTGCCCCGTCCGAAGCACATGTCGGATGTCTGGTAACATAGTCTCTATAATCGGATATACATGACCTGGTCACAATATCCCGATTGGTTGCGCAACACTCAAGAGCACTAGTACCGTATCCTGCGTGACATCAACTCCAATATGACTGAAGTGACACTTCCGTCTCGACATCACACCCAATACACTACGACTCTCTGATAAACCCAGAAGCGGTGTACACAGAACGGTTAAAGCCCTGTACCACCAAGACCAAAGTCTACCGATTATCGCAAGTATTAGCGATGCAAGTCTCAGGTTAAGACTATACACACCTACCTCGATTTCGGCCTCCCATAGACACATAGTCATAATACCAATGGGATTCCGAGGGGTCTATCCAGAGCGAAGCTGTTTCCCGTACCATCGGTGAAACACAACCTCCTATCGCACTTGCATAAGTATCCAATACTTATATATATGAGAACTATGCCGTTGTGCCCTCACAACGCGCACAAGTGCAATACTAGCCTATTCCGCATTATCGATGTCCAGTCTCGATAATACTTCGGCTAGGGATATTTAATGATTAATCCTTCGGGGATTGATACTGTCTCATATCATCTCAATCCAGGAACTAATCATATGGACCTCTCTTCATTTATACATCTATGGTGATCTAATCACAAATGATGAGAGTGCAATTTCCTTGTCACATAGTTAATTTGTACAACAACACCATGATCTGTACAAATAGTGACACTATGGGTCATATTATCCAACATCATCATCACAAAAGCAATCTGCTAACGTGCGCCGCATGCCCGTGTCAAAATTCAACGAGCCGACTTCAGCCAGCCGCCATTGCCACGTGTCAAAAAAATTGCAACAGCCGAAATTTTTTAGCCGCCCTTCCACGTGTCCGGTTAGATGCCAAGTCAACCAATAAGGTCGTGCCACGTCATCGGGTACGACGCCAAAGCCCTTGGCATCGCGACGCCCAAGTCTACCAGGGCCTATAAATTCATGCTTCAAATTTCAGTTTTATATGTACCTTTTCCTTGAAATCCTCTGATGTCAATAGGGAGTTTTTCTTCTTATAGTTTTTTTAATTTCAGTTTTGTAGTTAATTTTAATTAAGTTCTGAAATAGTAAATAGAATTCTATTTTTTTGAATAGTATTTTATTTTTTACTTTTTACCCGTTTTACTATGCGGGGTAACTTCTCCATGCTAAGGTGAAAATGTAATTATTTTACTATTGCTATTTAGATTAATCTCCCTAAAATATAATATATAAACTATTTAAACCTGACTAAATGAGGATACCGCCATACTGGTCGGTTGGTTATTCAATTTAATCTGGTTAAACCTGACTTAATGAGGATACTGCCATACTGGTCGGTTGGTTTATTTATTGTTCCGCCTTTATGGCTTGGTTTATTTTGTTCCACCTTTATGGCTGGTTTATTAACAAATATTACCACCTAATGGCTGGTTGATCTTAATTTAACTTAATCAGGTTACCGCCTATATGGCTGGTTGGTACAATTATCACAAGTATATATATTATTTATGGGAGATATCTAAATAGTTAATAGTAGAAAGTTAATTCCTTTACCTTAGCATTTTATTTATTTTTCTGCATTTACTTTTTATGTCTTTTCTTACTTGTCCTAATTATGTGTTGTAACTAATTAGTTTTCTAGGTTTGTGATAAATCTAATATCACCGGTTTATAAGAGGTTATTTTATAGTTTGAGTATTTAAAGGTTTACTTATTAAATCTTAAGCTTAATGCTTCTTATTGTTTGATCACAATAAGATTGATATGGTAAATCTAAAATGAACTAGACATAGGGATTTTAGGTTTCAACCTTTGACTAATACCCACGATCTTCTTTTAGATAGATAACCCTTTAATAGATTTCCTTACAAGATAGATATATACATGTCGGGCGGGGGTAGCCATAATTGGAACTTAAACTTAATGAATCAAGATAATTTAATTGACATAGACATATGATTCAATTGGATTAAACTGGGTATTTGCGTCTGACCATCGACATATGCTTTCGCATAAATTAGTGTTCCAGGTTAGTAAACTGATTTATTCCAAAACATAAAATAATCACTTCATCTTTTAAAGATATTAGAATGATTCACAACCCTAGATCTTGAGTCTTTTTATTTCCTTAGTATTTTCTTTTATCGTTTTATCTTTTTATTTATTTAGCAAATCTACAAATCAAATTATTCAAGCAATCATTTCACTTCTCCTCATTAGATATTTGTAAATAAATAGATTCAATAATTATAACAACAGTAGGAATTAAGTCCTCGTGGGATCGATATTTTATACTACTTGAACGATACGTGCATTTGCGTTATACGTGTGTGTTTACGCTGGTCAACCAACACAAATGGGGCTGCCCAAGTCAGCTCCAATAGTGCTTGGGCAGTTCATGGGCTGCCCAAACAGTGACCAATGCACTGTTTGAACAGCAGACACTCGGTAAGCCTGAAACTCACCCGGTAACGCCGTTTTTTGCTGTTTTCACATATTTCAACTTTGAAATAATTTTCGGCTATTGTTTCAATGCCCAAAACACATCCAATATATTTTTATCACCAAAATCACAGAAAATCCAGATCTTATTTGGTAACCAAAAATATCATTTTTCATGGTTTAAATCCAATTTTCTCAACATTAATCATATCAACATTAACACCAACCAATGCCACCACCTATGAAGAGCTCAAGAAAAATTCTAGGAGTTACAAGAGTTGTCATAACACTCTAGAATGGCAACAAGTCATCAAATGACAAAATTGAACTAATAGTACAATAATATTATCCAATCAAACTTCGCACATGCATTTAGCCTCCAAATCCATCCTCTAAATCAAAAAGCCCCAAAAACTAAGAAAAGAAGAAACCCTAGAACTATTCTAGATATTCAAGAACAAGAAACAAGCTTTCTAAGTTTAAGATTAATGAAGTTTACCTTGAAATCTTGCAATTTCCTCAAACTTTTTCTTGATTTCTTCACTTTCTTCCTTGTTTCTCTAAAAAAAAATTGGGTTCTCTCTTCCTCTATGGATTCCACTATGGAGGTTGATTAAATGAGAAAATAAAATTTTCCACTTTATAAAGCTAGGCCAAACCGACTTTGGGTGTAAAAGAAGGGTAATTTGGTCATTTGATCATTTTTAATCTAATTAAATAATAATAAGCTTTTAAGTTGAAAAATCATATTTGTAAACTTTAAGCTTAATAAAACCATTTCACATATAACCAATAATAATCAAACATATTGCATAACATTTATGTAATATTGAAATAATTGAATTATCTAGATATTTAACATTTAAACATCTAAATAATTCATTAATGCGATTATTATTATATATGTATTTTTATTTACAATAAAAAATAAATTACATATATTAATGGCATGTGTCAAAGTCTCATTTGAAAATTAATTAATATGTATCAAATAAAATTTTGTATCAAATATAAATACACATTAATTATTAATTGACCGAAATGCCCCTAATGCATGTATTTTTTTTAACTGTTTAAACGATTCGAATTAGCTCATTTAATTTGGTGAAGTATTATGAATAATCTATATTATTCATAACGCGTTGCCCAAGTGCTCAACGAGTATACTTCATATTGTGGGACTCTTTAAGTTTAGGTTTATCCGTCACAGAATCCAATTTCGTGTCCATAATCCACCCACTCATGAATTATGACGACCACATATAATCTTTCTAAACTATGCAAGTCGAGGTCATTGCATATATATAATCCCTCCGTCACAGGCTATCAATATTATATCGGGGATATAGATAAGAACGTCAAATCCCAAAAGTATAATTTAGTCGACTTTCAAATTTACGATCTCTAAATAACACTCGGAACTAGATTCCGAAGCTATACCACCGCCATGGATTTACTAGATCACAAATATGTACCTGATACCTAAGCCTTGTATACATGACTGACGGATTCTATCTGATACTCACAAGATATCATGAGCATCAGTCCACACCCAATGAACAGACGGAGGTATAATCTAAATAGATCGGTGCCGTGACTACCATCAAAGTGTGGAGGATAACTCATATATCCACAGCGGTATCTCAAGTCGAAGTACCACTATGTTACTCGACTCGAGAAGATTCCTATTGACGTTGGTGTACCATCTATTAGGAAATCTTCTGTCAGACGTTCAGTGTTTATCAAATAATCACCTACATGTCTATACAAGTCTCCCAAGACTCATGGTTCATTGGGATAAACCATCGGACCAAGTCACGATATACAATATGTACTGGTCTCATCGGATTTTACTAACCGACCTGTGTCAGTAAATCTTGACCTGGAACTTTATTTGAGAATATATAACTTTTAGTGACGCTTCCCAATGTCAATTACAAACTACGTTGTAACTGTACACTACGTTGTAAATCCTAGGGTCTTTGTCTAATATATACATATCACTAAATAATATTTAGTTTCAATCTAATCGTAATTACATCAAATAAGTATATAAAAAACAAGAGGTGCTACCATTAAGTAAGTAATATTATGGAAAAAAGAATTATTCGTATTCATGAATCGGACATAAATACGATCCAGATTGGCACTCCGAGCACCAACCCTAACATTTGGCATGTTCACAAGGAGGCGTACAAAGGTTAAACTTATCAATGATAAATTCAAGATACTTGCGTAGTTCTGACAGCTTTGGCAAGTTCAGGTTTTCCGCTTTCGCTTGAATTTATCTAGTATCACATATACATCCGGTATGGATAAATTTCTATCAACTACACCCTCAATGCTTTGGCACGATCTCAGATGCAGCCATAGAACAGATATCCACAAACCGTATTGACAAGGCGGACCAAGAGATATGCATCCAATACATATTACTTTAAACCCTTATTAATTAGGGATTTTTCCGCAAAGATGTTACCTATTTAATTTAATCAAATTAAATAAATACAAGCATGTATAAAGTAAGAACATAATTAAACATTGAATTTAAAGGCATATGCATATCATGTGTTTAGGTTGAGACCTGCTATGATACCATTTTTGTTGGGGTTTTGGGCGGTAATTCTGGTAAACGCAGCATATCGCGGAAAATAAAAAATTTTCGATTTCAATTATTTTTCTAGGTAATTTATTTTAAATACTTAATACCTAAAAACTTAAAATTTTTTACCCAAAAACAGATTTTTCGTAAATTAACGTTTAGCCCCTAAACTTTGTATTTTAATCATTTTAGTCCTAAATTGTCAAATACAATTCTAATTGATTCCAAATCAATCCTAAAATGATTTATATATGTCGTATACATGAAAATACAATTTGGAACTCAAAGAAACTGATTTTCCAGAAATTACCGTGAGGTCCTTATATTATCAAGAATTTGCAAATTGGTCATTTTTGCTCAAAACTTGTGAAGATCAAATCCAAAAATTCCCAAATTTAATATACTTCATATACATCAAATTATATCACATATATGAAAAGCCCCAAATTTGGAGTGGGTTATGAACCCTAATTTGACAATTTCCACAAGCTGACAAATTAACACCAAATTAATTAAATTCAACACTTTAATTTAATATTTACCACACCAAACAAGTCTCACCACCATGTAATAACAAAAGAACATTTCTAGGTCATTTATGAGTGTCTAAGGAACTCTAGAATGGCGACAACATTATCAAATAATGAAAAGAATACTCGATTACACCTAATAAGCATTCTTTTAGTCCATACATGCTAACATTTTCTATCAAGCTCCCAACCATCAAATATCAAGCACAGAAGAGTGGGAAAAATCTATGCTACACATATTTAAGAAGTTAGTATAATAGAAACATTTTTCATAAAAGAGAAAGTAAGAAAAAACTTACAAATTTTCCAAAAAATCCAAGCTTTTCCTCTTTCTATCTCTTTTTTTCTCTCAAACTCATTTTTTTTTTATTTGATTAGGGTTTTTGAATAATAATAATAAAAAAATGTGAAACAAGGCTTATACATTTTTTTAGTAATGACCGAAATTGGGGAAAAAAATATAAGCCAAGTATTTCAATTTTATTTCAATAAATAAATGAAGAAGATATAATAAATTTTTGGTAAAAATCCATTAAACAATTTAATTTTTATCACAAATAAACAAATTAAATCTAGCCATTTAAACCAACCAAAATTGGCCATTTAATCCAATTAAAATTTGACAATTAGCTTACTTTATTAAAGTAAACAATATATTTATTATTTAATTAGTTTAATTATTCAGAATTTGAATAATCAAATAATTAAAAACAAATATCTTAAATATATGTATTATATTTACATCAAATAATCAAAATACATATATTAATAATAAATGTCAAATATCACAATTCGACATTTAATAAAAGGTATAAAGATACCAAACGCATGTATTATCGTTCTACCGTTAAACGACTTATAAATAATCAGTATTATTTATAAAAGTTGCCCTAGTGCCCTACTAGTATATTTCATTAGTGAGACTCTATAGGTTCAGGCATATCCGCCACGGAATCCAATTTCGTGTCCATAATCTACCCACCCATAAATTATGACGAACAAAGATAAAATCTCTGAACCATACAGGTCGAGGTCACTGCATACGTATAATCCTTCCGTCACGGGTATTCGGATTATCCCAGAGATATAGATATACACGTCAAATCTCTATATGTATAATCACGTCGATGATTCTATTAGCAATCTCTTAAATAACAATTTGAAGTGATTTCTACAGTGCACCACAGGCCCATAGATTTAACAGATTGCTAATTCCATAATGGATACATATGCTCTGTATACAGAACTGGCGGATTATATCTTCATACGCACAGGATATCCTAAGAATCAGTCCACACCCAACAACCGGCGGAGGTCTGATATAAATAGATAAGTGACATGACTGCCATCAAAGTGTGGAGGATACCTTATACATCCACAGTGGTATCTCAAGTTGAAGGATCAATATGCTCACTTAACCCGAGAAGATTCGTATTGACGTTGGTGTACCATCTATTAAGAATCTGCAGTGAGTCGTTCAGTGCTTATCCGATATAAATACCTATGTGTCTATACGAGTCTCCCGAGACTCATGGTTCATTGAGAAACAATTAGAATCCAAAATTCCAATATACGACATGTACCGGTCTCAACCGGTTTACTTACTGACCAAGTAATTGTAAACCTTGTCCAGGAACAGTTAAAGAATGATCATGTTATGATACTGTTCAATGTCAGTTGCGACACTTTTACAACTGTATCATAACCAATCACTCTATTGTCATTTACGTCTTTACCGTATAATAAAAGAATTCATATTATAGATACTGTTTATTTTATTCATTAATAAAATATTTACAAAAGTATTTACAGGGAAATACATAAAAAAAATTGGCGCTAAGAGCACCAACCCTTCGCCAATGAGAGCCTACACCTTACTCTTTTAAGCCCACATGATAGCCTATCGGTGTTATCCTGTAGAAGCTTCTCTTATGCTTGTGTTTGGGCCCCCAATCATTTGAATTAGATTGAATATTTTTCCATAGGATGTAAAATTTGCTTAGCCTTTTCAACTGGGGCAAGTTTATATTTTCATGATAATTAGGCATAATACTTCGAAATGATAATGGGCCAACTTCTATAAAAACCTTGTTGGTCCTAAAATATTTTGTTAAAATCCAAAATTCCAAAACATGAGTTTGATACCTATGTTGGCTTTCATCTAGAAAAGCATGCATTGTTTTTTCCCATTTGGATATCTTTAAATATTTATAAGCCCATATCTAAATAACTAAGATTACTAAGGGTCCAATTCGTCATTCTTAGAGAATGGCATGATCTCCAAATTAGAATTAGTCATTGAAATTACCTACAAGCAATAACAAGTAACAGTTATGTTGGGGTTTTGGGCGAAATACCCGGATTACGCAGCAGAATGTAGGAAAATAAAATTTTACTTTTCTTTAATTTTTCATTGGTAATTAAAATAAACTTATTTATTTTAAGCACTCAATACTCAAAAACCAAAACTTTTAACCCGTAAATCATAATTTCAGTAAATTACCATGAGACCCCAAAACTTTCCATTTTCATCATTCATTATTTTATCATAAGTGTTGGTTTTATTCTAGGTCCCAAGATCATCAAACAAGCATGAAGATGTGTGAAATACATGTCAAAGAAGTTGCGGAATACTTACATTGATCGGTTGAGACGATTTGGTGAAGAACAAAATTGATTTTCACCTCCAAAAACGCAACTGCAGTGACCAGTCCACTGCCTACTTTTTTCAGATTTTGAGCTGAGATTTGAAGCTTCAATCTTCGTCTAACGATTCCCGGCTCGTGGGAGAGTTTCCCTAACACCTTCGTATGCCTCTCGGTGTGCTAGCACTTGCCAAATTTGCAACAAAAATGGCCAAAATCTTCTTGCCATTCACGGCAAACCAGAAGCTGTTTCACAGCCCCTTGGGCGTGACTTTGAAGAAGAAAAGAGAGATGGATGAGAGATTAGGTTAAGGGAAAAAGGTGTCCAACATTTCACTTATATATTTTCCAAAAATACTAAAGCATTTACCATTTATTTTTATGCTTTCAAAAAAAAAAAAAACAATAAAACAAATGTAATTACTTTATTTAATTCTTTTACCCTTGGTAAAAGGTGAAAAGGAAAAGCCTTTAACTTTTCCAAAAAGTTAAAAGTCTTTTCCCCCTAAAATTTCCCTCCAAATCTTAAAGGTCAAAGTCAAAGAGTCAAAGTTACTTTTCCAAAAAGTGATTTGACTTTTATGACTTGCGATGTAATTTGCGATGCGACTTGCGGCACGTGATTCAAAATCGACGTAACTTCGCAAACACATTCCGAGCTCAGTTTCGATAATTCTAAATTAACGATTTTTCTGATGCCTCGTTAATAAATCCAATTTACTAATCACGTCGCTCGAGAATTAATTCTAAATTAATTCAAGTGCCCGAATTAAAATATAATTTTAATTCCTAATCGAAATCCAATTTCGTTTAATATATCGAATATATTATTTATCGATTAATTCCAAATTAATCGTTCTCTCTCTTTAAGTTGATATTTTATCCTAGATAAAAATCTCTGTTATTAATCCCAGATTAATTCTCTCTCTCTTCTAATAATCCCAGATTAATATATAATGCGAGTCATACGTCAACGGTGTATCATTGGGAAGCGACCCATGAGATCCCCGGATATATTGGCAGTAAATACGGTCGTCGGACTATCCGAACATGTAAGTACCTCGTACTACGTTTATACCGATTTACAAGACAAGGTTGGCCTCTAGCAAGGCGCCATGCCTACCCAATTCTCCGGAAGCATGCTTACAGGAATAAGCAATCTATATCAGGCGTAGTATACATCGTATAGTGCATATCGATCTAGTATCAGATGGTCACGTGTTAGGCCTGGGGCTGGAGTTGTGTCTGCCCCGTACGAAACACATATCGGATGTCTGGTAACTAGTCTCTATAATCGGATATACATGACCTAGTCATAATATCCCAATGGCCGCGCAGCACTTAAGAGCACTAATACCGTATCGTACGTGACATCATCTCCACTATGACTGGAGTGATACTTCCGTCTTGACATCACACCCAATACTCTACGATTCTCAATATACCCAGTATTGGCGTACACAGAACCGGTTAAAGCCCTGGACGACCTCAACCAAATATATTGATTGTCGTAAGTATTAGCGGTGCAAGTCTCAGGTTAAGACTAAATACACCTACCCTGATGTCGGACTCCCATAGACACGCAGTCATACTACCAATGGGATTCCGAGGGGGTCTATCCAGAGCGAAGCTGTTTCCCGTACCATCGGTGAAACACAACCTCCTATTACACTTGCATGAGTATCCAATACCCAAATATATGAGAACTATGCCGTTGTGCCCTCACAACGCGCACAAGTGCAATACTAGTCTTTTACGTATTTATCGATGTCCAATCTCGATAATACTTTGACTAGGGATATTTAATGATTTATCCTACGTGGACTGATACTGTCTCATATCATTCTCCGTCCAGGAACAAATCATTGGGACCTCTCTCATCATTATACATCTAAGGTGATCTAATCACAAATGATAAGAGAGCAATCTCCTTTGTCACATAGTTAATTTGTACAACAACACCATGATCTGTACAAATAGTGACGCTATGGGTCATATTATCCAACAATCTCCCACTTGGCCTATAGCCAGTCACTCGAGTGTCTAACACCCGAACTATGTACGGTTGGCTCAAATTGCTGAGAAAAGCTTTCGTCAGCGGATTTGCATGATTATCGTCTGATTCAATTTATTCGATCATCACATCGCTACGATGTATGATCCGAACGAATCAGATGAGTATCGAAGTATATATCTGGATCGTTGATGAGACCATTAATTCTTTAGCCTGTGCTGACGCCTAGCTCAGCCGCTAACAGAAATATATCTAATCTAATTAGATTTATTATCGACCCAAATGGCTTCTATTGCTGCCTCAACTGCAGCAATAATCCGCATTTGTTGTTTATTCGGTAACAGTATCTTGCTTGGAAGATTTCCAGCTCACTGTTCCGTTATTCAAACTTTATAGTACCGTTTGCGACTTATAGTCGTCTTTATCGTTTGGAAACTTGCTACAGCGATCCCAGTCACTTCAAGTTCTCATTCTCCATAGACTAAGACAGCATCCTTAGTTCTCTAAGATACTAACAGATGTTCTTAACTTCAATCCAGTGACTATCACTCGGATTGGTCTGATTGTGTCTCCATATGCTCAAAGCGTATGAGACACCAGGTCACGTACATTTTAAATGTACAATTTCTCAGAGAGTGTTAACAACTTTAAATCTATCCCAATAGATCTTTATTCATAGAATAAAGGTTGTTACTCCTAAGAATTCTACGGAGAATTATCTCGAAAGCCAAGCTTTCGCCGATTGTTTTATGGGAATATCATTTCCAAGAAATGACATATATTATCATTATTTTATACAGGACATTCATTGTCAGTGCGCTCCCCCACTAACCTCCTTATATACACAAGAATTATTTTCGTTCTGTATTAAATCATACACCATTATGATTACATCAAAACGTCAGCTCCTAGAACCTTATGCTTGCTTCAATCCAAACATGGATCGAACAACCCACAAACCTAGTTTGCTGGTTTAGATACGAAAAAATCGTCAGGATGTTATAAACATCCTCCAAAAGGTTTCCGTTTAAGGAAAGCGATTTTGATCTTTAACTGACATATTTCATAAATGAAATATGCAGTATCAGCAAGCATCATCCAAATGGATTTACCGTGGCAACAGGTAAAAGGTTGAACCGTAATCAACACAATGTTGATAACGATACCTTTTCGTTAAAAGCCTAGCTTTGTACGTTGGTATGTTGCCATCCATGTATGTCTTCCTTGAAGACTTATACTGTACCAGTAGGCATAATGCCTTGTGGTACATCAACTAGTGTCCAAACATAGTTGGTATACATGGAATCCATTCTGGACTCATGGCATTTTGCCATAAAAGGGAGTCGATACCTTGTATCACTTCCTCAAACGTAGTCGGTTGGTCTACCTCAACAAGATTGACATCTTTATGAGGTGAGATCAGAAACCCATACCCCAGGTTGTTTTCTGATTCTCTCCGATCTACGCGGTTCTTGTGTATTCGAAGATTAATGGTAATAGTTTCATCCTTGATGAACTATTTGTGTTCCATTAAGGATTTCGTGCCTTGAACAGTATTACTCCGATTTTCATCGAGTTATACCATCCTCCCACTACTACCACTGCATATCGGTATTCCTCTTAGGAAAACCGCATGGTGAGCAACAATAACATTGTTCTCTCGTGAGATGTATAAGTACTATACTTATGGTATCCCTAGGATATCCTATAATTGGCACTTATCCTATTTGGATTTTGTTTGGTATCATCCAAACATATGCCTAGCATACCCAAATCATCAGGAATGAGAAACCCGGTTTCTTTCCCGTTCATATCTAATATGATATCTGTCAAACAGATTACTATGGAACCTTATTCTAAATAAGTATTGCACTGTTAATGCATATCCGTTGAAGGAAATGGTAGCTCAGAGCGACTCATGATTAACCTTATTATATCCAACAAAATTCGATTTCTCCGTACGGACACACAGTCAAACTGACGTGTCTCGGGAGGAGTCCTCATTGAAAGAATACTATACTCTTTCACGTATGTTTGAAACTTAAAGCTTAAGTATTTTCCATTACGGTCTTACCACTACGGTTTAATACTTTAGACGATCTGTTTGTCTACTTCGTGTCGAAACTCTAAAAGTTATCGATTTGTATTCTTCAAAAGAAACACATAACCATAACGTGATGCCACATCCGTTAAGGTCACGAAATATTCATATTCACATCTAGCATTGCTAGATATGGGTCCACTTACTTCACTATGAATAGGGCCAACAGATCGGTGGCATTAGCACTTTTACCAAGTAAATAGTGTTTTAGGCACTTTGCCCAATAAACTAGATTCGTAGACTTTATTTGAATATAATCAATTAGTCCTAGTACCCACTCTTCAAAAGCGTGGATATACGAGTCTTGTAATTGTGTCCCAGACAACAATGCCACAAATAAGTCTCTTAACTGATCAAATCAGTTTGAGCTATTTATTTGTCATGTTTTATATTTGAGATATTATTTATATTCAAAATAAAATTCTGTTACTCACATCTAATGTGTTTATCTTAATATCATTCTTTATATAATGAAACATTTAGTGTTCTAGAATATAAAGGTCTATCTGTAACGGATTAAACACTGATATAAAGATAATGTTTCTAGTCAAACTAGTTACATCATAACAGTTCCTAATTTAAGTACATACCCAAAAGGTAGTTCCTAAACTTAGGATTCTACGGTCGAAACAGCGACTTTCGTCCCGTTTCCGATTCACAGATTAATCTCAGCTTGAAGTCAGTATCCTGCTCACAGCAGATTCTGAGCATCAATCCATATAATTTATGTACCATACTAAGTATTTTAAAATCCAATTTGAATATTAGTAATAGACATAATATTGACAAAAATTCTTAAAGTCAGAGCCTTGCCCTTTCTTTAACTCCTTCGTGTCTGCCATATCCAAACGGCAGTCACTTTAGGATATGTCATTTATCTTCCCAGAAGATCATAATAATTTTGCCTTTGCCCTTTCAAATATTTCAGAAGCCTTTGGCCAAGCCTTGGGTTTCTAGAATATTGAAGTATGGTGCGCCTTGCGCCACTTACCTAATTGCAAAGTTTGACTTTATCTCCTCGAGAATAGTCTTTAACCCTCCAAGAGTCATTTATTGCAACTTTAAAACTTCTTAAATCTAAACATAGATTTATGATAACTATATCGAATTAAGCACTTAAGTTATCATCACATAAATCTTCCAAAGATTATGCTCTACTATTTGCTTAATTCTTGGATTAGGCATAATAGGTTATTTTATCAAATAAAGTAACTTATTATTTATTTCCAGGACCATCCTGAAATCATTCCCAATTTAAAATATAGTCGCTTAAATACATTTTCACATAGGATTATGTTTTAAACACTAATATTTCATTTTATCTTGATTCTAATAGTCCAACTATTTAATCAACGATTTGTGGTACTATGTATTATATTGATTATTATAGTCCAACTATACAATCAAATATAATTTAAATCAATTACCTCAATTACATTGATTACTATAATCCAATTATAAAATCAACTGAAAATTGAAATTAATTAATTCAAATATATTGATTACTATAATCCAATTATATAATCAACTATAATACAGTCCAACTTCTTATTAAAATAACAATTTAAATATTAGTCCAACTAACATTTAATTTATATGACGAATAATTTGAATGAGCGCATATGGCAAGTAATTAAACGAATATTGCAAATTCAATTCTTGCCTCCCACTATTTTTCGGCGAGCCTCTAACCCTCTGTCGAGTACTCGGGAAACCGTGTTTCCTAGTGGGCTAGGATCCCGTTAAATAACACACAATCTTGACTTTGGCCAACAAATTGTGTGATATTTAACTAGGTAGATCTCAAAGATCAATTGGATCCAATCCAACTCCTAGATCCAGTAGGCAGATATCCAAATCCTAAACATATATCTTATATATGCCAATACATCCAATGTATTACCTAACCTTTTTCCTCTGAATCAACTAAGCCTTGGCTTTGGCACAACAAACCTAATGATCCCAGTCAAGCGCAACCCATTGACCATGGAAAGCTTCGTAATCAATGTCGATGGACAAGAAGTGGTCTTGACTTTGGCCAACAAACCACAACTTGGACAAGACACCAATATAGAACAAAACTCTCGTGATTCAAACACATCTTCGACGGACAAAGGGCTTGACTTTGGCCAACAACCCAATGCCAGTTTCGGATCTTGAGTAAGAATCACTCAATGGAAGGAAAAACGCATGATATTTGATGAGGGTTTTTCGCGTGCAAATTGGCTACCAATTTATTATCTTTGTTTAGGTCTCATCATCATACACCCTTAAACATGCATTCTAAACACATAATAAAGCGCATATGAAAATAAATAATAATGATATGCGGATGGATACTTAACACATTGATCCTAGATCAAATCTCTCACTTTTTCTCTCAAACTAGCATTTGTATTATTTCTACCCGTTACACTACACTACTAAAGAAACCTCATTTACATTGAGGGGAATAGGTGAGAAGAGAATACAAAGAGAATAGAGGTGATAAGGCTGGACACGCAGGTCCAATTTAATAAATCGAATTTATTACAACAATTTCCAAAATTGCCCCCACCCGACTAATATCCATCCGATATACATTATTCATTCATCACAACCATGTATTCACACAAGCATGTTATCAATCAATCTAATCAAATTAATTAATCTGATAATTAATGATCATCCAATGTTCAAACAACGATTTGATTTTGTGCGAGTCAAACTCGTTTTTGCGAATAAGTACTCAAAGTACAAATTCTCGAATTAAATTAAACTACAACATTAAATCCAATTTAATATGTATTTAATACTAATTCACTATTTTAATTCCAAATTAAATATTACACTTTATTAATAAACCTTTTACGACTTAAATTCCAAATTTAATCGTTACGGGTCTCAAAACCCGATTAACGTCCAACGTCAATTTAATTCAAGTCCAATGGGCTTTCAATTAATTTCTTTAAGGCATGGGCTTTGGCAACCAAAGCCCAATCAAGGAGTAACCCCATAAGCCAAGAAATCAATTTCAGCCCATTAGGCCCAATTAAACTTTAAAGGTTTATAAGTCACATTTGGGCTTTATGGAAGTGGTTTTTGGCTCAATTGGATCCAATCCAATTTGCCTAAACCCAACTTTGTACAACAAAGCCCAATAAGCCCATTTACAACTTTAAAAGCCCAAATCCAATTTTAAGGCCCAAATAATTAAATTACCAAATTCCAAATTTCTATTTAATTACCAAAGTGTATTACACATGATTAATTAACCAAATCAATATTTCCAAACATCATTATGTCCAATTAATCATGCTTTTTATCATCTTCACATGTCCAACATACTTTGATGAAAAATCAAACCCATTAACTATGCTACATGTCTCGGCCAAGGGATGCATTTTTGTCCAAATCCGAATTCAATCCAATCAATCCAAATTTACATTAAATCATCATCCCGAATGATTTCCAACAAATCCAATTATCAAAAATCAAAATTCCAAGACTACAATAGGGCTATTCCATTCGGCCAACATAAGGAATTGGGGATTTTTGTTCAATTCAAAATTTAATCCAATTAATTCAAATTAACATTATCCATCATGATTCTAACTTATCCATGATCAAAATCAAAAAAATTCCAAGATTCCATTTGAACCCTATACATTCGGCCAAGGTAGATATATTGGGGAAAATTTTCCAAATCATTTTCTTGAAATTGATCCAATCAATTTTCAATTCAACATGTATTAAGCATACTCAAACATCCAATTTATTCAAATCATGCTCAAATACAAAATACCCAATTTTAAGCCCTAAAAATTTCATGCTTGAACCTAGGCTCTTGATGCCATTGTTGGTTTTATTCTAGGTCCCAAGATCATCAAACAAGCATGAAGATGTGTGAAATACATGTCAAAGAAGTTGCGGAATACTTACATTGATCGGTTGAGACGATTTGGTGAAGAACAAAATTGATTTTCACCTCCAAAAACGCAACTGCAGTGACCAGTCCACTGCCTACTGTTTTTTTGTTTTTTAGCTGAGATTTGAAGCTTCAATCTTCGTCTAACGATTCCCGGCTCGTGGGAGAGTTTCCCTAACACCTTCGTATGCCTCTCGGTGTGCTAGCACTTGCAAATTTGCAACAAAATGGCCAAAATCTTCTTCCATTCACGGCAACCAGAAGCTGTTTCACAGCCCCTTGGGCGTGACTTTGAAGAAGAAAAGAGAGATGGATGAGAGATTAGGTTAAGGGAAAAAGTTGTCCAACATTTCACTTATATATTTTCCAAAATACTAAAGCATTTACCATTTATTTTTATGCTTTCAAAAAAAAAAAAACAATAAAACAAATGTAATTACTTTATTAATTCTTTTACCCTTGGTAAAAGGTGAAAAGGAAAAGCCTTTAACTTTTCAAAAAGTTAAAAGTCTTTTCCCCCCAAAATTTCCCTCCAAATCTTAAAGGTCAAAGTCAAAGAGTCAAAGTTACTTTTCCAAAAAGTGATTTGACTTTTATGACTTGCGATGTGATTTGCGATGCGACTTGCGGCACGTGATTCAAAATCGACGTAACTTCGCAAACACATTCCGAGCTCAGTTTCGATAATTCTAAATTAAAATTTTTCCGATGCCTCGTTAATAAATCCAATTTACTAATCACGTCGCTCGAGAATTAATTCTAAATTAATTCAAGTGCCCGAATTAAATATAATTTTAATTCCTAATCGAAATCCAATTTCGTTTAATATTTCGAATATATTATTTATCGATTAATTCCAAATTAATCGTTCTCTCTCTCTTTAAGTTGATATTTTATCCTAGATAAAACATCTCTGTATTAATCCCAGATTAATTCTCTCTCTCTCTCTTCTAATTAATCCCAGATTAATATATAATGCGAGTCATACGTCATCGGTGTATCATTGGGAAGCGACCCATGAGATCCCCAGATATATTGGCAGTAAATACGGTCGTCGGACTATCCGAACACGTAAGTACCTCGTACTACGTTTATACCGATTTACAAGACAAGGTTGGCCTCTAGCAAGGCGCCATGCCTACCCAATTCTCCGGAAACATGCTTACAGGAATAAGCGATCTATATCAGGCGTAGTATACATCGTATAGTGCATATCGATCTAGTATCAGATGGTCACGTGTTAGGCCTGGGGCTGGAGTTGTGTCTGCCCCGTACGAAACACATATCGGATGTCTGGTAACTAGTCTCTATAATCGGATATACATGACCTAGTCATAATATCCCAATGGCCGCGCAGCACTTAAGAGCACTAATACCGTATCCTACGTGACATCATCTCCACTATGACTGGAGTGATACTTCCGTCTTGACATCACACCCAATACTCTACGATTCTCAATATACCCAGTATTGGCGTACACAGAACCGGTTAAAGCCCTGGACGACCTCAACCAAAATATTGATTGTCGTAAGTATTAGCGGTGCAAGTCTCAGGTTAAGACTAAATACACCTACCCTGATGTCGGACTCCCATAGACACGCAGTCATACTACCAATGGGATTCCGAGGGGGTCTATCCAGAGCGAAGCTGTTTCCCGTACCATCGGTGAAACACAACCTCCTATTACACTTGCATGAGTATCCAATACCCAAAACCCAAATATATGAGAACTATGCCGTTGTGCCCTCACAACGCGCACAAGTGCAATACTAGTCTTTTACGTATTTATCGATGTCCAATCTCGGTAATACTTTGACTAGGGATATTTAATGATTTATCCTACGTGGACTGATACTGTCTCATATCATTCTCCGTCCAGGAACAAATCATTGGGACCTCTCATCATTTATACATCTAAGGTGATCTAATCACAAATGATAAGAGAGCAATCTCCTTTGTCACATAGTTAATTTGTACAACAACACCATGATCTGTACAAATAGTGACGCTATGGGTCATATTATCCAACAATAAGTTGTTCAAACAACGATTTCCAATCACAAAAAAAATGATTTGTACATCAAAAATACATTAAAAATATAAATCTTAACAATTTTCAGATTTTTAGTAATTACAGAAATGCCCCTAAACTTTACATTTTGATCATTTCAGTCATAATTTGTCAAATACATAACTAGATGATTCCCAATTACTACCAAAATAATTTATACATGTCAAAATTCAAACTGCAATACAAGAAAACAATTTTTCCAAAGTTACCGAGAGGTCCTTCAAATTTCTAAGAATTGCACTTTAGTCCAAATTGGTTCAAAACCATTCATTATCAAGTCCAATCAACACCAAAATTAATATGCATCATATACCCATCATTAATTAACACATATATGAAAATTCCCAAATTTGGAGAGGGTTACGAACCCTAATTTCTCAAAATTATCCAATAGGCCAATAAACACCAAATTAATAAAATTCAACACTTTCATTCAATCCTTACTACACCAAGCTAGTCTCACCATCATGAAACAACTCAAGAACAATTCTAGGTCATTTATAAGTGGCTGAGTAACTCTAGAATTGCAACTCACCATCAAATGGTTAAAAGAAAGCTTAAGAAAAAATTTCATGCAATCTTAATATATATATATATATATGCTTTCATTTTTCATCCAAGTTCCTAATCATAAAAAAACATCCACAAAAGAGTAGAGAAAAATCTAAGCTACAAATATTGAATACTAGAATCTTAGAAATAATTTTCATGAAGAAGAATGTAAGAAAAAACATACAAAAACCCAAGTTTACAAGCCTTTTGCTTTATTTCTTCCTTTTTCTCTCAAAAATCTCTTTTGTATATGTTTTTAGGGTTCTTAGATAATGAAACAGAATTAAAAAGGAAGGCTTATATAATTTCCAATATGTGGCCGAAATTGTAGGAAAAAATATAGCAATGAATTTTTTTCTATTTTGTTTTAATTAATTAAAATTGAAAAATTGTAGGTATATATCATTTAACCATTAAATAAAATTTATAAATGTGTCAATCAAATTAAACCATTTAATCAAATCAAAATTGGCCATTTAATCCAATTAAAAAGTGTCATTTATCTTACTTTAATAAAGTAAAAGATATTTATCATTTAATTAATTTAATTATTAAACATTTAAATAATCAAATAATTAAATACAAATATCTTAAATATATGTATTATATTTACATTAAATAATCAAAATACATATATTAATTATAAATTTCAAATATCAAAATTTGACATTTAATAAATGGCCGAAAGATCTCAAACGTATGTATTATCGTTTAACCGTTAAAAGACTTATAAATAATTAGTATTATTTATAATTGTTGCCCTAGTGTTCTACGAGTATGTTTCATTAGTGAGACTCTCTAGATTATGTTTCATTAGTGAGACTCTCTAGATTCAGACATATCCGTCACGAAATCCAACTTCGTGTCCATAATCTACCAACCTATAAATTATGACGAACACATATAAACTCGTTGAATCATATGTTGGACAATTATGACCCATAGCGTCACTATTTGTACAGATTATGGTGTTGTTGTACAAATTAACTATGTGACAAAGGAGATTGCTCTCTTATCATTTGTGATTAGATCACCATGATGTATAAATGATAGGAGGTCCCTATGATTTGTTCCTGGATTGAGAAGATATGAGACAGTATCAATCCACAAAGGATAAATCATTAAATATCCATAGTCAGAGTATTATCGAGATTGAACATCGATAATGCGTAAAAGATTAGTATTACACTTGTGCGCGTTTGTGAGGGCACAACGGCATAGTTCTCATATATTTGTGTATAAGATACTCATGCAAGTGTCATAGGAGGTTGTGTTTTACCGATGGTATGGGAAACAGCTTCGTTCTGGATAGACCCCCTCGGAATTCCATTGGTAGTATGACTATGTGTTTATGGAAGTCCGAAATCAGGGTAGGTGTATTTGGTCTTAACTTGAGACTTGCACTGCTAATACTTCCGACAATCAATATACTTTGGTTTTGGTCGTCCAGGGCTTTAACAGGTTCTGTGTACGCTTCTGCTGGGTATATTGAGAATCGTAGTGTGTTGGGTGTGATGTCAAGACGGAAGTATCACTCTAGTCATAGTGGAGATGATGGTCACGTAGGATACGAGACTGGTTCTCTTATATGCTGCAACTATCGGGATATTATGACTAGGTCATGTATATCCGATTATAGAGACTAGTTACCAGAGATCTGGCATGTGCTTCGTACGGGGCAGACATAATTCCAGCCCCAGGCCTAGCACGTGACATCCGATACTGGATCGAGATACACAATACTACGTATACTACGCCTGATATAGATCGATTATTCCTGTAAGGATATTTCTGGAGAATTGGGTAGGCATGGCGCTTTGCTAGAAGCCAGCCTTGCCTTGTAAATCGGTTTAAACGTAGTACTAGGTACTTACGTGTTCGGATAGTCCGACGACCGAATTTACGGCTAACATATCCGGGGATCTCATGGGTCGCTTCCCGAAGATTCACCGATGACGTATGACTCGCACTTTAATTAATCTGGGATTAATTAGATGAGAGAGAAAATTAATCTGGGATTAATTGCGGAGATATTTTATCTGAGATAAAATATCCATTAAAGAGAGATAACGATTAATTTAGAATTAATCGATTAATTAATATATTCGATATATTAAACGAAATTGGATTTCGACGCGGAATTAAAATTAGATTTTAATTCGGGCAAACGAGTTAATTTAGAATTAATTTGTTAGCAACGTGAATAGTGATTTCGCTAGGCATAATCATTTAATTACGTCACAACGAAAAATTCGTTAATTTGGAATTAGCAAACCCGAGCCCGAGAGTGATTGCGAACGCATTCGTATTTCGAATTCAAGTACGGCACGCAAGTCAAATCAAGCGTCAAATCATTGGTCACATCAAGCGTCAAATCAGTAGTCACTTGAGTGATGTGACAACCTATCACTTGATTGATTGAGTGATGTGACTTGATGGAAGTTGATGATGGAGTGTAATACACTCAAGTGTGATGTCTTGATAGACATTTAATATATTTTAAATGTTTAGTATTTGTTTTGATTTTTGAAATCAATTAATTGATTTTTGGAAAATCAAAAGTGGTATTAGATATACACTTTTCCACCAACCATAACACAACTCACTCTCTCTCTTTCTCTCACTCTCATTCACGCCCAAGGGGCTCCATTTTCTCTCTTCTGTTTCTGCCATTGCCGAGAGTTGTAGGAGAGGAAATGTGAAGATTTTGTTGCAAAATCAAGGTGCTAGCACACATCTGGAGTCGTCTGTAGGTGATAGGAAAACCCACCAGTGTGCATGGAATCATTTCATCACAAGCTTGGAGCTTGCATGGAGGACCAAAGCCGAAAATAAAAGAAGAAAAACTGCAGTGCCGTGAACTTCTCAAAGGGTAGAAAAAGTTTTTGTCTTCGTCGCATCGCTCAACCGCTCGATGTAAGTATTCTGCAACTTCCTTGTATGTATTCACTTTGTATTTTCATTGCTTGAAAAGATCTTGGGATGCTTAGAGAATTCCAACAATGGTATCAGAGCAAGGTTGAGCATGAAAATAATTTAGGGCTTAAAATTGGGTAAATTGATTTTAAGCATGATTTAATGAAATTAGATGATTGAGTATGCTTAAATTATGTTTAATTGAAGTTTGATTGGATCAATTTCAAGAAAAATGGTTTGGAACAATTTTTCCCCAAAATACATGGCTTGGCCGAATGTGCTTGATGTCCTAAAGTCTTGGAATTTTTGATTTTTTGATCATTGGATGTGTTGGAAATCGATTAGGAATGTTGATTTAATGTGGAATTGAATTTTATTGGATTGAATTCGAATCGGACACAAAATCCCCTATATTGTCGAGACTATGAAATCATGATTGGGTTTGATTTTTTGATTAAATTGTGTTGGACATGATTTAATGTTAAAGAGCATGATTAGTTGTGTAAATTGATGATTTGGAAATGTTGATTTATGTAATTAATTATGATATACACTTTATAAAATTAAATTGTGAAATTGGATTTTTGTAATTTAATTATATTGGGCTAATTTTGGAAATTGGGCTTGTAATGTTGTAAATGGGCTTATTGGGCTTGGTTGTACCAAGTTAGGTTTAGGCTAAATTGGTTGGATCCAATTGGGCCCAAAACCGCTTCCATAAAGCCCAAATGCGACTAATGGACCTTTAATTATTTAATTGGGCCTAATGGGCCTAAATTGATTTCTAGGCTTCTGAGGTTACTCCTTGATTGGGCTTTGGTTATTGGGTTTGACCCAAGTTGACCAAAAGTCCACGCCTTAATGAAATTAATTAAAAGCCCATTGGACTTTAATTAAATAGATGTTGGACGTTAATCGGGCTTTGTGACCCGTAACGATTAAATTAGGAATTTAAGTCGTAAAGGTTTATTAATAAAGTGTAATATTTAATTTGGAATTAAATAGCGAATTAGTATTAAATACAAATTGAATTGGATTTAATTTTGTAGTTTAATTTAATTCAAGAATTCGTACTTTGAGTACTTATTCGCAAAACGAGTTTCACTCGCGCAAAATCAAATCGTTGTTTGAACATTGGATGGTCATTAATTATCAGATTAATTAATTTGATTAGATTGATTGATAACATGCTTGTGTGAATACATGGTTGCAATGCATGAATAATGTATATCGGATGGATATTAGATGGGTGGGGCAATTTTAGAAATTGTTGTAATAAATTTGGAATTTATTAATTGGACCTGCGTGTCCAGCCTTATTACCTCATTACTCTTTGTATTCTCTTCTCACCTATTCCCCTCAATGTAAATTAGGTTTCTTTAGAAGTGTAGTGTAACGGGTAGAAGTAAATATTTGTGCTAGCGGGAGAGAGGAAATGGAGAGATTTGATCTAGGATCAATGTGTTAAGTATCCATCCGCATATCATTATTATTTATTTATATGCGCTTTATTATGCGTTTAGAATGCATGTTTAAGGGTGTATGATGATGAAACCTTAACAAAGATAACAAATTGGTTGCCAATTTGCACGCAAAAACACTCACAAAATATTAAGCGTTTTTCCTTCCATTGAGTGATTCTTACATTGGTTTGTTGGCCAAAGTCAAGGCCTTTGTCCGTCGAGGATGTGTTTGAATCACAAGAGCTTTGTTCCATATCGGTGTCTTGTCCAAGTTGTGGTTTGTTGGCCAAAGTCAAGACCACTTCTTGTACATCGACATTGATTACGAAGCTTTCCATGGTCAATGGGTTCCGCTTAACTGGGATCACTAAGTTTGTTGTGCCAAAGCCAAGGCTTAGTTTATTCAGAGGAAAAAGGTTAGGTAATATATTGGATATATTGGCATATATAAGATATTTGTTTCGGACTTGGATGTCCCCCTACTGGATCTAGGAATTGGATAAGATCCAATTGATCTTAGAGATCTACCTAGTTAATTATCATACAATTTGTTGGCCAAAGTCAAGATTGTGTGATATTTAACGGGATCCTAGCCCACTAGGAAACACGGTTTCCCGAGTACTCGACAGAGGGTTAGAGGCTCACCGAAAAATAGTGGGAGGAAAGAATTGAATTTGCAATATTCGTTTAATTACTTGCCATACGCGCTCAAACAAATATCATTCGTCAAATATATTAAATGTTAGTTGGACTAATATTTAAATCGTTGTTTTAATAAACAGTTGGACTATACACAAACAATTAAATTATAATTGATTAAATAGTTGGACTATAATAATCATTATAATAGATAGTAACGAAATCGTTGATTAAATAGTTGGACTATTAAAATCAAGATAAATTGAAAGATTGACATTTAAAACATAATCCTAGGAAAATGTATTTAAATGGTTTAATTTTCAAATTGGGAATAAAATTTCAGGATGGTCCTGGAAATTAATAAGTTACTTTATTTGATAAAATAATGTATTAGGCCTAAGCTTGGAGTTAAGCAAATAGTAGAGCATGATCTTTGGAAGATTCATGTAATGATAACTTTAATGCTTAATCCATTAAGCTTGCCGCATAGACTCCTTAATTTCTTTATCAGAACTAAGGATTAGATCCTTAAAGTATGATATTGAAATTGAAGGATCTTCATAGATCTATTCTTAGATTTTAGAAGTACTAAATTGCAATAATAAACTCTTGGAGAGTTAATGACTATTCTCAAGGAGATAAAATTAAAGTTTGCAATAAGGCAAGTAGCGCAATGCGCATCTTATTTCGACATTCCGGAAGGCCAAGGCTTGGCCAAAGGCTTCTAAGTGTGAAAAGGGCAAAGGCAATATCATTATAATCTTTTAGAAAGATAAAAGACATATCCCAAAATGTATGCCTAAATGTGGCAAACGGGATCGCGAAAGCGTGACTGCCGTTTGGACAAAGCAGACATGAAGTAATTGAAGAACGCGCAAGGCTCTGACTTCAAATATGTTTGTTATAAATATATTCACTACTAGTATTAAAATTGGATTTTAAATACTTAGTGTGATATATAAATATGCATTGATGTTCAGAATCTGCTATGAGCAGGATATTGACTTCCATAGAGATTTATCTGTGAATTGGAAATGAGAAGAAAATCGTTGTTTCAACCGTAGATACCTATTTTAGGAACTACCGTCGGGTTTGTACCTAAATTTGGAAACTGTTATAATGTAACTAGTTTGACTAGAAACATTATTTCTATATCAGTGTTTAATCCGTTGCGGATTTACTTTTATATTTTAGAACACTAAAGTGTTTTATTATATAAAGATGATATTGAGATAAACACATTAGATGTGAATAACAGAATTTATATTTTGAATATAAATGAATCTCATAAATATATAATATGACAAACTTATAGCTCAAACTGATTTGATCAGAAGAGACTAATTGTGGCATTGTTGTTTGGGACACAATTAAACAAGAATTGTATATCCACACTTTTGAAGAGTGGGTACTAGGACAAATTTGATTCTATTCAAATAAAGTTTACGAATATAGTTTATTGGGCAAAGTACCTAAAACACTATTTACTTGGTAAAAATGTAAATGCCACCGAACTGTTAGCCGTTATTCATAGTGAAGTAGGTGGGCCCATATCTAGCTAGGCTAGAAGTAGATATGAATATTTCGTGACCTTTACGGATGTTGCATCACGTTATGGATATGTGTTTCTTTTGAAACACAAATCGGAAACTTTTATAGTTTTGACATAAAATAAACAAACAGATCGGCTAAAGTATTAAACCGTCACGGTAAGACCGTTATGGAAAATACTTAAGCAATAAGTTTCTAATACACTTGAAAGAGTATAGTATTCTTTCAATGAGGACTCCTCCCGGAACACGTCAATTTGACGGTGTGTCCGAACGAATATACCGAATTTTATTGGACATGATAAGGTTAATCATGAGTCACTCTGAGCTACCATTTCCTTCAACGGATACGCATAAACATTGCAGAACTTATTTAGAATAAGGTTCCATAAAAATCTGTTACACAGACTTCATATTAGATATGAACAGGAAAGAAACTGGGTTTTCTCATTCCTGAAGATTTGGGAATGCTGGGCATATGTTGATGATGGAGTGTAATACACTGAAGTGTGATGGCTTGATAGACATTTAATATATTTTAAATGTTTAGTATTTTTTTTATTTTTGAAATCAATTAATTGATTTTTGGAAAATCAAAAGTGGTATTAGATATACACTTTTCCACCAACCATCACACAACTCACTCTCTCTCTTTCTCTCCCTCTCATTCACACCCAAGGGGCTCCATTTTCTCTCTTCTGTTTCTGCCACTGCCGAGAGTTGTAGGAGAGGAAATGTGAAGATTTTGTTGCAAAATCAAGGTGCTAGCACACATCCGGAGTCGTCCGTAGGTGATAGGGAAACCCACCCGTGTGCATGGAATCATTTCATCACAAGCTTGGAGCTTGCTTGGAGGACCAAAGCCGAAAATGAAAGAAGAAAAACTGCACTGCCGTGAGCTTCTCAAAGGGCAGAAAATTTTTTGTCTTCGTCGCATCGCTCAACCGCTCGATGTAAGTATTCTGCAACTTCCTGTATGTATTCACTTTGTATTTTCATTGCTTGAAATGATCTTGGGATGCTTAGAGAATTCCAACATCATACAGGTTGAGGCCATCGCATACGTATAATCCAACCGTCACATGTATTCAGATTATCCCAAAGATATAGATAATAACATCAAATCTCTATAGATATAATCCCATTGACGATTCTATTAGCAATCTCTTAATAACCCTTAGAACTTATTTCTACAGTGTACCACGGGCCCATTGATTTAAAAGATTGCTAATTACACAATAAATACCTATGCATTATACACAGAACTGATGGATCCTTTCTTGATACGCACAGGATATCATGAGGATTAGTCCACACCCAACGAACAGACGGAGGCTGATCTAAATAGATTAGTGACGTGACTACCATCAAAGTGTAGAGGATACCTCATACATCCACAGTGGTATCTCAAGTCGAAGGACCACTATGCTCACTTGACCCGAGAAGATTCCTATTGACGTGGGTGTACCATCTATTAGGAAATCTTCGATAATTTGTTCAGTGTTTATCCACTATAAACACTTACACGTCTATACAAGTCTCCCATACTCATTGTTCATTGGTGTAGACAATACATTTCTGCATGAGCCCGAGATGTGCCTCGTATGGAGGCACTACTTGAAAAGTTACAGAAGTTGCGAAAAAAGAATGCCATAAGGAAAGAAAACCTCCAAAATTAGCACCTCATTGGATTCAGACTCACTAGCCAGCCTCAGATTCACTCAGTCAGTTTCTCCTTCAAACCTTGACCTCGGACCCACCATGCAGCCCATCCACGTGGCCCAGGACCCACCATGCATGCCCAAAGCCCATGCAATCCATGCAAATGTTGGACAATTATGACCAATAGCATCACTATTTGTACAGAACATGGTGTTGTTGTACAAATTAATTGTGTGACAAATGAAATTGCTCTTTTATCATTTATAATTGGATTACCGAGATATATAAATAATAGAAGTCCATATGATTAGTACCAGATTAATAAGATATGAGACAATATTAATCCACTAAGGTTTAATCATTAAATATCCCTAGTCGTAGTATTATCGAGACTGAACATCGATAATGCGGAATAGACTAGTATTACACTTGTGCGTGTTATGAAAGCATAACGGCATAGTTCTCATATGTTTAAGTATTGGATACTTATGCAAGTGTAATATGAGGTTGTGTTTACCGATTGTACGGAAAAAGCTTCCCTCTGGATATACCCCTCAGAATCTCATTGGTAGTGTGACTATGTGTCTATGGGAATCCGTATCAGGGTAGGTGTATTTGGTCTTAACCTGAGACTTGCATCGCTAATACTTGCGACAATCAGTATATTTTGGTTTTGGTCATTCGGGTCTTTAACAGGTTCTGTGTACGCCTCTTCTGGGTATACTGAGAATCGTAGTGTATTGGGTGTGATGTAAAGATGGAAGTATCACTTCAGTTATATGGAGATGATGATCACGCATGGATACAGAACTGGTACTCTCTTAAATGCTGCAGCTATCATGATAATATGACAAGGTAATGATTATTCGATTCAAGAGAATAGTTGCTTGTGATCCGATATATGCTTCGTACGGGGCAGACACAATTCCAGCCCCAGGCCTAGCATGTGACATTAGATACTAGATCGTAATACGCAATAATACGTATACTACGCCTGACAAAGATTACATATTCGTTTACAGAATATTTCGGGAGAATTGGGTTGGCACGGTGCTTTGCTAGAAGCCAACCATGTCTTGTAAATTGGTAAGGACGTGGTACTGGGTACGCACGTATTTGAATAGTCTGATAACCGTATTTACTGCCAGCATATCCAGGGATCTCTTGGGTTGCTTCCCGAAGATTCACCGTTGAGATTTGACTCGAAAAGAAAATTAATCTTGGATTAATTATGGAAATAAATTAATCTGGGATTAATTAAATGAGAAAGAATTAATCTGGGGATAATTGCGTCGAGAATTTATATGGGAATAAATTCATCGAGAAGAGAGAACGCGATTAATTTAGAATTAATCGGTAAAGTAAATTTAATGGTTAAATTAGATTTTACTATTTCATTTATTTAATTGGGCTAAAATAATATATTAGATATATTAATTGAAAATAGATTTTAACGCAGAATTAAAATTGGATTTTAATTGAAGCAAACGAATTAATTTGGAATTAATTCACGAGCGACTTCCGAAATAATTTTGCTAGGCATTCTTATTTAATTAAATTGGATTTAATTAAGCCGCAACAAAAAATTCGTTTAATTCAAAATTAAACGAACCCGGGCCCGAGCGAAGTTGCGTGTTGGATTGTCCGACTTAAATTTGGAATTTAAAGTGGGGCCCACCAACTTATATCAACAAGTCAGTTGATTGATGGAAGTGGTTGGAAGCTTTTAAAGCTTACTTGTCCAACACACTTTGCTTTTTGGAAAATATAAATGCAACTTTTGTATTTGTTTTTGGTAATTGATTTTAGAAATCAATATTCCAAAATTGCTATTCCCTCTTCTCTCTCTCACAATGCCGTGAGTCTCTCACCATGGGAAGAAAATTTTTCTTCCAAATTTGATGAAGCTAACACTTAAAGGAGTGATTCAAGGTGATAGGAAAACTCACCCAAGTGTTGGAAACACTCAAAGAAAGCTTGGAGCTTCAATTAAATCAAAGAAAAAGTCTTGAAATCATCCAAATCATTGTAAGTTTTTTCCGCAAATTTTTTGATTATTCGCACTTTAATCATGCTTAGTGATCTTGTGCCATGTCTTGGAGACTAACAGCAAATCCTCTCATCAAATCACTTTCCAATTCAATGAGATTTTGGGATCCCATCCTTACCAATTTAACAAGATTTGAGATATCTTCATCACCAAATTCATGAGATTGTATTCCCAAAATAATTTGAGAATATATCCCCCAAATTTCCATGATTTGTTTCCCTATTTGGAGATCCCTTCAAATCATTATAAAAAGTGACTATTTTCTTCTTTTTGAGAGGCTTGGTGTAGGCATTGCATTTTTGCATATCAGCCCAATGATGAGTCTCGTATGGAGGCAACTACCTCTTTAGCCATGAAAGTTGCGGGAAACGGACGTTGGAAGGATAAAGTTGGAAAATGGAATTTTTGTTGGATTTAACCTCGTTGTTTGGCTCCGGTTGTTTGTTGGACTTCCATTTCAAAGCTTACCTTAGGCCCAAAACTCCTATAGACCACTTATCAAACCCAAACCAAACCCAAAATACCCAAGCCTACCCAAATAACCAAAGCCCACGCCCATATAGCCTTATTCACGCCCATGGCTTCCTAGATTAGGGATATGCACATTTATCACATGCTAAAATCAAGTCAAATCCCTTCCTAATTAAAATAAATCTCATAGATCCCTTTCCTAATCAAAAGCAATCACCATCCTAAATAAGGAGATTCATTCCTTGTGAGATACAAATTAGGAGATGTCACCATCAATGAGAAATCCTTCTCCTATTCAAATAAGGAAAGCCATCACCCCTTTGCCTATAAAAAAGAACCCTTCACCACCCTTTTCAACCCCGGAGCACATTCACACAAGAGACACACATCTAAACCTTCTCTTGCACGCCCAAGACTCCCAAAATCTCTCCCATTACCGCAATCTCTAAAGCCCTAAGCCATCCATTGCCGTGAGCCACCCTCCATTCCCCATTCACGCCCTAGCCACTGCACACAGCCCCTCTGTACGCATCCAGCCCCTTCACAACTCTCAAACCACGCCAAAATATCCTTTTCACAGCCCCAAACACTGCCCTAAAGTCGCACAAGCACCCCTCCACACACAGCCCATCAATTCACGCCTGAAACAGTCCCAAAAACACTCACTGCACTGCACACTTTCTGCCACAAATCAGCCCACTGACCTGATCTGTTTTGGCCAGAATTTTAACCCCGAAACAGCCCCAAAAACACCTAAAAACTGCACCAAAAAACTGCACAAAGTTCCCCCTAAAATCCCTTAAAACCGCAAGCCAATTAGCCTCCAAAATCACCCAAAACAGTCCACAAAACGACCAAAACAGTGACCTGAAACGTAGCAGCAAAACAGCAGCGAAACGGACTAAAAACAGCAGCCCGAACAGCAAAACAGTGAGGAAAGATGTTGATTTGGTGAACTAAAAGAGTAGCGGATCATTCACCCTTCCAACGGACGTGTAACGCCCTTTCCTGAGACGACAAAAGAGGTTAGACCTGAGGGCACCTTTTCACTCATATCTTTCGTTTTAATTTATTTATTTTAAGAATATTATTGCATGAGAGTCGTTTGGAGCATGATGTGATTGTTGGATGAGCGGGATATGTGTTCCCTTTTGTGGTATATCGGATGGAAACCCGGACATAAATTCCATAGCCGATTCCGAATGGACGGTATTACGGTCTACACTCGGGATACAACGCCACGTACCATTTAAAATACATATATCTTGTCTCATCCAAAATTTGTATTTGAGCATGTTATAGTTCGTAGGTTGTTTATTTATTATTTTAAGCATGATTTAATTTAGTTTATTATTTAATGTTCGAAGCATGATTATGTTATTTAGGCATGTTGTTTCTTTATTCTATATGCATGATGTTTTGTTTAGTTTATGTTTATGTTTAATTAGTTATTCATTTATTTCGGTTTAATGGTTCAATATGCTCGTTGTGTTACATTGCGTGGAGTTATTTGGATGAAAGCATGTTAGATCTAAGTACCCTTGAGCATGATTATTGAGTAGAATTGGTTAGTTCATTGCACAAATTATATCATCACAAGTGACATAAGTAAGGGACCATTCCGAACCCAACGGTTTGAGGTCTTCCCTTGCGAGGGGTGAGTGCGGCCTTAAATCTTTGTCCCGGTTCACACCGGGTGGCGACTCCATGTTATATCTCCGGTTTAGTTCCTCCGCGGACTATTCCGTACTCCCAACTAGGCCGCGAGCGTAGAACAGTGTCACCCAGTTTCTGTGTCCTACACTTGGACGACAACTGGAAGGAAAAAACCCTAAGCAATCACTAAAAAACAACAATGCCTTGTAGTGTCCGTGGGGATAGAGAATCTGCCCCGAAATAATGCCTTGTAGTGTCTGTGGCTTTGGCTTTGGTTAACCCAGTCTTATATATTTTGCATACCCTTCTTACCCCCGATGGCGCCATGTATCGTGAAGTCACTTTCACTTAAGGTGGCGAATCGTTATGTGATGATAACCATCACTCGTCGGCACACACTCTAAGGTATAAAAAAGGCGTTCTCACTTGGTCGCTCGAACCCTTGAGTGGGGATACCTAGTTGTGTGCAACCCTTCACCGATGAGAGCCTTATCCATACCCTTATAAGCCCACATACGAACTGATGAGTGGTATGTTGGGTTTCTATTAAGTCCCATGTGTTGGACAATTATGACCCATAGCTTCACTATTTGTACAGATCATGGTGTTGTTGTACAAATTAACTATGTGAAAAATGAGATTACACTCTTATCATTTGTGATTAGATCACCAAGATATATAAATGATAGGAGGTTCTTGTGATTTGTTCCTGGATTGAGAATGATATGAGACAGTATCAGTCCACGAAGGATAAATCATTAAATATCCCTAGTCAGAGTATTATCGAGATTGGACATCGATAAATACGTAAAAGACTAGTATTACACTTGTGCGCGTTGTGAGGGCACAACTGCATAGTTCTCATATATTTTGGTATAGGATACTCATGCAAGTGTAATAGAAGGTTGTGTTTTACCGATGGTACGGGAAACAGCTTCGCTCTGGATAGACCCCGCGGAATCCCATTGGTAGTATGACTATGTGTCTTTGGGAGTCTGCAATCAGGGTAGGTGTATTTGGTCTTAACCTGAGACTTGCACCGCTAATACTTGCGACAATCAATATGATTTGGTTGCGGTCGTCCAACACTTTAACAGGTTTTGTGTACGCCTATTCTGGGTATATTGAGAATCGTAGTGTGTTGGGTGTGATGTCGAGATGGAAGTATCACTCCAGTCATAGTGGAGATGATGATCGCGTAGGGTACGAAACTTGTTCTCTTAAATGCTTGAGCTATCGGGACATTATGACTAGGTCATGTATATCCGATTATAGAGACTAGTTACCAGACATCCGATATGTGCTTCGTACGGGGCAGACACAATTCTAGCCCCATGCCTAGCACGTGGTCATCCGATACTGGATCGAAATACGCAATACTACGTATACTACGCCTGATATAGATCCTTTATTCTTGTAAGGATATTTCTGGAGAATTGGGTAGGCATGGCGCTTTGCTAGAGGCCAACCTTGTCTTGTAAATCGGTATAAATGTAGTACTAGGTACATACGTGTTCGGATAGTCCGACGTCCGTATTTACTGCCAACATATCCGGGGATCTCATGGGTCGCTTCCCGAAGATTCACCGATGATGTATGACTGTACTTTAATTAATCTAGGATTAATTTGATGAGAGAGAAAATTAATCTGGGATTAATTGCGGAGATATTTTATCTGGGATAAAATATTAATTAAAGAGAGAGAACGATTAATTTGGAATTAATCGATAAAATAATATATTCGATATATTATACGAAATTGGATTTCGACGCGGAATTGAAATTAGATTTTAATTCGGGCTAACGAGTTAATTTAGAATTAATTCGTTAGCGATGTGAATAGTGATTTCGCTAGGCATAATAATTTAATTACGTCGCAACGCAAAATTCATTAATTCAGAATTAGCGAACCTGAGCCCGAGTGTGTTTGCGAGCGCATTCGTATTTCGAATTCGAATGCGGCACGCAAGTCACATCAAGCGTCAAATTGCTAGTCACATCAAGCGTCAAATCACATGTCACTTTGAGTGATGTGACAATTTGATTGATTGATTGAGTGATTGATGTGGTAGTTGAAAATCATTAATTGGCTTTTGCCTTTTTGACTTTTGGAATTTGTAAAGGGTTTTTGGTCATTGATTTTTTGAAAATCAAATATATAAAAACAATTTTTTCCTTCTCTCTCTCCACTACTCACAGTTTCTAGGAAACCCATGTCTTCCCTCCTCTCTCTCATTCGGCTTTGAGCCATCTTCTTCTTCTTCTCCAAAATCTGGTTCTGCCGAATACAAGAAGAGAATCAAGAGATGATTTTGTTGCAAAATCAAAGTGCTAGCACACAATGAGTCTTCCTAAGGTGATAGGGAACCGATTTCGTGAGCTTGGAATCACAAAGCTTGGAGCTTCAATGGAGGACATCCATGGCGGATTCTTGGAGGAACCAAAGCAGCAAATTGCGAGCAGTCCACTGCCCAAAAGCTTCACTGCCGAGCCATCTTTGAGGAAGAAAAGGCTTGTGTTTATCGCGTCGCAAGATCCGTTCAATGTGAGTATGATTCCGACATTCTCCTTTGAGTATTCACATGCGTTTTTTGTTCTTGATTTCATTCTTGGGACCTAATTAGAAACCAACAATGATATCTTGAGCCTAAATTGAGCATGAAATATTTTAGGGTTTAAAAAATTGGGTAAAATCAATTTGAGCATGATTTGGTTAAATTGATTGATTAAGTATGCTTGGATGTTGATTAATTGAAGTTGTGCATGATCAATTTCTTGAAATTTGATTGGATCAAGTTTTCCCCAATTGTGTTGGCTTGGCCGATTATTGAAGAGCCCTAATGTCTTGGTAATTTTTGTTTTTTTTATCATTGGATGACTTAAAACAATTGGATAAAGTTGATTAGAGGTTCAATTGGATTGAATTTTGAATTGGACAAATTTTCCTCAAATTAGTGGCTTGGCCGAATCTAATGAGTTTTTGAAATTCATGGTGTTTTTTGATTTTTGATTCATTGGATGAGTTGAAATGATTTGGGAAATGATTATTGTGGATTCAATTGGATTGAAACCGAATCGGAATGAAAAACCCATATATTGCCGAGAATGACAAAGCATGAAAATGGGTTTGATTTTTGATAAAATGTGTTGGACATGTTTTGTTGTGAAAGTGCATGATTAATTAGGCTAATTGATGTTTTAGAAATATTAATTGGGTAATTAATTGTGTAATACACTTTAGGTTAATTAAATTATGAAATTGGATTTGTGTAATTTAATTAATTTGGGCTTATTTTGGAAATTGGGCCTTAAAGGTTGTAATTGGGCTTATTGGGCTTGGTTGTACCAAGTTAGGTTTAGGCTAAATTGGTTGGATCCAATTGGACCCAAAACTGCATCCATAAAGTCCAATTATGACTTAATGGACCTTAATTTTAATTGGGTCTAATGGGCCTAAATTGGTTTCTAGGCACATAAGGGGGATTCCTTTAAATAGGCTTTAGTCTTTGGGTTTGAGCCGAGTTGACCAAAAGTCCATGCCTTAAAGAAATTAATTAAAAGCCCATTGTACTTTAATTAAAAAACATTGGATGTTAATCGGGCTTTGAGACCCGTAACGATTAAATTTGGAATTTAAATCGTAAAAGGTTTATTAATAAAGTGTAGTATTTAATTTGGAATTAAATAGAGAATTAGTATTAAATACATATTAAAATGGATTTAATGTTGTAGTTTAATTTAATTCAAGAATTCGTACTTTGAGTACTTATTCGCAAAACGAGTTTGACTCGCGCAAAATCAAATCGTTGTTTGAACATTGGATGATCACTAATGATCAGATTAATTAATAGGATTAGATTGATTGATAACATGCTTGTGTGAATACATGGTTGCGATACATGAATAATGTATATCGGATGGATATTAGATGGGTGGGGCATTTTGGAAATTGTTGTAATAAATTTTGAATTTATTAATTGGACCTGCGTGTCCAGCCTATTACCTCGTTTCTCATTGTATTTCTCTTCTCACATATTCCCCTCAATGTAAATGAGGTTTCTTTAGAAGTGTAGTGTTACAGGTAGAAGTAAATACATGTGACATGTGCTAGCAGGAGAGAGGAAAGGGAGAGATTTGATCTAGGATCAATGTGTAAAGTATCCATCCGCATATCATTATTATTTTATCATATGTGCTTTATTATGTGTTTAGAATGCATGTTTAAGGGTGTATGATGATGAGACCTTAACAAAGATATTAAATTGGTTGCTAATTTGCTCACGAAAAACCCTCTCTAAATATTAAGCGTTTTTCCTTCCATTGAGTGATTCTTACTCAAGATCCAAGACTGGCATTGGCTTGTTGGCCAAAGTCAAGGCCTTTGTCCGTCGAGGATGTGTTTGAATCACGAGAGCTTTGTTCCATATTGGTGTCTTGTCCAAGTTGTGGTTTGTTGGCCAAAGTCAAGACCACTTCTTGTCTATCGACATTGATTACGAAGCTTTCCATGGTCAATGGGTCGCGCTTGACTAGGATCACTAAGTTTGTTATGCCAAAGACAAGGCTTAGTTGATTCAGAGGAAAAAGGTTAGGCAATACATTGGATGTATTGGCATATATAAGATATATGTTTCGGACTTGGATGTCCCCCTACTGGATCTAGGAATTGGATTGGATCCAATTGATCTTAGAGATCTACCTAGTTAATTATCATATAATTTGTTGGCCAAAGTCAAGATTGTGTGATATTTAACGGGATCCTAGCCCACTAGGAAACACGGTTTCCCGAGTACTCGACAGAGGGTTAGAGGCTCGCCGAAAAATAGTGGGAGGCGAGTATTAAATTTGCAATATTCGTTTAGTAACTTGCCATACGCGCTCAATCACAAATTATTTCGTCGTTAAGTTAAATGTTAGTTGGACTAATATTTAAATTGTTGTTTTAATGAACATTTGGACTGTATTATAGTTGATTATATAATTGGATTATAGTAATCAATATATTTGAATTAATTAATTTCAATTAACAGTTGATTTTATAATTGGATTATAGTAATCAATGTAATTGAGGTTAATTAATTTAAATTATATTTGATTATATAGTTGGACTATAATAATCATTATAATAAATAGTACCACAAATCGTTGATTAAATAGTTGGACTATTAGAATCAAGATAAATGAAAGATTAGTGTTTAAAACATAATCCTGGGTGAAAATGTATTTAAACGACTATAATTTTCAAATTGGGAATAAAGTTTCAGGATGGTCCTCGAAACTAATAAGTTACTTTATTTGATAAAATAACATATTAGGCCTAAGCCTGGAGTTAAGCAAATGAGTGGAACATGATATTTGGAATATTCATGTAATGATAACTTTAGTGCTTAATCCATTATACTTGTCATACAGACTCCTTAATTTCTTTATCTGAACTAAGGATTCGATTCTTAAAGTATGATATTGAAATTGAAGGATCTTCATAAATCTATACTTAGATTTTAGAAGTAAATATTGCAATAATCAACTCTTGGAGAGTTAATGACTATTCTCAAGGAGACAAAGTCAAAGTTTGCAATAAGGCAAGTAGCGCAAGGCGCACCTTACTTCGATATTCCAGAATGCCAAGGCTTGGCCAAAGGCTTATGGAGTGTGGAAAATGGCGAAGGCAAAATCATTATAATCTTCTAGGAAGATAAAATGACATATCCCAAGAAGGAATTGAAGACGAGCAAGGCTCTGACTTCAAATATGTTTGTCATTAATATGTTCACTACTAGTATTAAAATTAGATTTTAGATACTTAGTGTGATACATAAAATATGTACTGATGTTTAGAATCTGATATGAGAAGGATACTGACTTCTATTGAGATTAATCTACGAATTGAAAACGGGACGAAAGTCGCTGTTTTAACCGTAGATACCTAAGTTTAGGAACTACCCTTTGGGTATGTACGTAAATTAGGAAACTGTTATAATGTAACTAGTTTGACTAGAAATATTATCTCTATATCAGTGTATAATTTGTTGCAGATATACCTTTATATTCTAGAACACTAAACTGTTTTATTATATAAAGATGATATTGAGATAAACACATTAGATGTGAACAACAGAATTTATATTTAGAATATAAATAAATCTCACACGTATAACATGACAAACAAATAGCTCAAAATGATTTGATCAGGTTGAAACTTGAATGTGGCATTGTTGTCAGGGACACAGTTAAACAAGACTCGTATATCCACACTTTTGAAGAGTGGGTACTAGGACTGATTTGATTCCAATCAAATAAAGTCTACGAATCTAGTTTATTGGGCAAAGTGCCTAAAACACCTTTACTTGGCAAAAGTGCAAGTGCCATCGATCTGCTAGCCCTCGTTCATAGTGACGTAAGTGGGCCCATGTCTAGCTAGGCTAGAAGTGAATATGAATATTTCATGACCATACACGGATGTGGCATCACGTTATGGTTATGTGTTTCTTTTGAAACATAAATCGAAAACTTTTAGAGTTTCGACACGAGATAAACAAACAGATCGGCTAAAGTATTAAACCATCACGGTTAGACCATGATAGAAAATACTCAAGCAATAAGTTTCTCAAATACTTGAAAGAGTATAGTATTCTTTCAATGAGGACTCCTCCCGGAACACGTCAATTTGACGGTGTGTCCGATAGGATAAACCGAATTTTGTTGGACATGATAAGGTTAATCATGAGTCGCTCTGAGCTACCATTTCCTTCAACGGATACGCTAAACAGTGCATAACTTATTTTGAATAAGGTTCCATAAATATCTGTTTGACAGATAACATATTAGATATGAACAGGAAATAAACCAGGTTTCTCATTCCTGATGATTTGGGTATGCTAGGCATAAATTTGGATGATACCAAACCAGAACCCAAATCGGATAAGTGCCAAAGTTGTAGGTTATCCTAGGGATACCTAAGTATAATACTTATACAACTCACGAGAGAACAATGTAATTGTTGCTCGCCATGCGGTTTTCCTAAAAGGAATGCTTATATGCAGTGGTAAGTGGAAGGATAGTAAAACTCGATGAAAATTGGAGTAATACTATTCCAGGCGTCGAATCTTTATTGGAACACAAATAGTTCATCAAGGATGAAACTATACCAATAATATTCGAATACACAAGAACCGCGTAGGTCGGAGAGAGTCAGAAACAACCTAGGGTATGGGTTTCTAATCTCACCTCATAAAGATGTCAATCTTTTGAGGAATACCAACTGACTACGTATGACGAAGTGATACAAAGTATCGACTCCCTATTATGGAAAAGTGCCATAAAGTCCGAAGTGGATTCCATGTATACCAACTATGTTTAGACACTAGTTGATGTACCGCAAGGCATTGTGCCTATTGGTACTATATAAGTCTTCAAGGTAGACATACATGCATGGCAACATACCAACGTACTAAGCTAGGCTTGTAGCGAAAAGGTAGAGTTATCAACATTGTGTTGATTGCGACGAAACCTTTTACCTGTTGCCACGGTAAATCCGTTTGGATAATGCTTGCGAATGCTGCATGTTTCATTCCTGAAGTGTGGCAGCTGAATGCCAAAACCGCTTTCCTTAACGGAAACCTTTCGGAGGATGTTTACAATATGTTGACGGTTTTATCGTACTATAACAAGCAAACTAGGTTTGCAGGTTATTCGATCCATAGATGGATTGAAACAAGCATTAAGTTCTTGGAATTATCGTTTTTATGTAATCATAATGATGTATGATTTAATTCAAAACGAAAAATAATTATTGTGTATATATGGAGGTTAGTGGGAGAGCACTGACAGTGAATGTCCTGAGTAATGATGATATATCATTTCTTAGAAATGATATTCCCATAATATAATCGGTGAAAGCTTGGCTTTCATGATAACGACTATAAGTCGTAACAACGGTACTATAAAAGTTTGAATAACGGTACAATGAGCTGGAAATCTTCCAAGCAAGATATTGTTACTGAATAAACAACAAAACGTGTTATTACTGCAGCTGAGGCAGCAATAGAAGCCATTTGGGTCCATAGTAAATCTAATTAGATTAGATATAATTCTGTCAGCACATGTTAAAGAATTAATGGTCTCTTCAACGATCCAGATAAATACTTCGATATTCATCTGATTCGTTCGGATCATACATCGTGGCGATGTGATGATCGAATAAATCGCATCAGATGATATTCATACAAATCCACTGACGAAAGCCTTTTCTCAGCAATTTGAGCCAACCGTACATAGTTCGGGTGTAAGACACTCGAGTGACTGTTATAGGCCAAGTGGGAGATTGTTGGACAATTATGACCCATAGCGTCACTATTTGTACAGATCATGGTGTTGTTGTACAAATTAACTATGTGACAAAGGAGATTGCACTCTTATCATTTGTGATTAGATCACCAAGATATATAAATGATAGGAGGTCCATGTGATTTGTTCCTGGATTGAGAATGATATGAGACAGTACCAGTCCACGAAGGATAAATCATTAAATTTCCCTAGTCAGAGTATTATCGAGATTGGACATCGATAAATGCGTAAACGACTAGTATTACACTTGTGCGCGTTGTGAGGGCACAACTATATAGTTCTCATATATTTGGGTATAGGATACTCATGCAAGTGTAATAGGAGGTTGTGTTTTACCGATGGTATGGGAAACAGCTTCGCTCTGGATAGACCCCGCGGAATTCCATTGGTAGTATGACTATGTGTCTATTGGAGTCTGCAATCAGGGTAGGTGTATTTGGTATTAACCTGAGACTTGCACTGCTAATACTTGCGACAATCAATATACTTTGGTTGCGGTCGTCCAGGGCTTTAACAGGTTTTGTGTACGCCTATTCTGGGTATATTGAGAATCGTAGTGTGTTGGGTGTGATGTCGAGATGGAAGTATCATTCCAGTCATAATGGAGATGATGATCGCGTAGGATACATAACTTGTTCTCTTAAATGCTCGAGCTATCGGGATATTATGACTAGGTCATGTATATCCGATTATATAGACTAGTTACCAGACATCTGATATGTGCTTCGTACGGGGCAGACACAATTCCAGCCCCAGGCCTAGCACGTGGTCATCCGATGCTGGATCGAAATATGCAATACTACGTATACTACGCTTGATATAGATCATTTATTCCTGTAAGGATATTTCTAGAGAATTGGGTAGGCATGGCGCTTTGCTAGAGGCCAACCTTGTCTTGTAAATCGGTATAAACGTAGTACTAGGTACTAACGTGTTCTGATAGTCCGACGACCGTATTTACTGCCAACATATCCGGGGATCTCATGGGTCGCTTCCCGAAGATTCACCGATGATGTATGACTCACTTTAATTAATCTGGGATTAATTTGATGAGAGAGAAAATTAATCTGGGATTAATTGCGGAGATATTTTATCTGGGATAAAATATTAATTAAAGAGAGAGAACGATTAATTTGGAATTAATCGATAAAATAATATATATTCGATATATTATACGAAATTGGATTTCAACGCGGAATTGAAATTAGATTTTAATTCGGGCGAACGAGTTAATTTAGAATTAATTCGTTAGCGACATGAATAGTGATTTCGCTAGGCATAATCATTTAATTACTTCGCAATGGAAAATTCGTTAATTCAGAATTAGCGAACTCGAGCACGAGTGTGTTTACGAGCGCATTTGCATTTCGAATTCGAATGCGGCACGCAAGTCACATCAAGCGTCAAATCGCTAGTCACATCAAGCGTCAAATCACATGTCACTTTGAGTGATGTGACAATTTGATTGATTGATTGAGTGATTGATGTGGTAGTTGAAAAGCATTAATTGGCTTTTGCCTTTTTGACTTTTGGAATTTGTAAAGGGTTTTTGGTATTTTATTTTTGGAAAATCAAATATATAAAAACAATTTTTTCCTTCTCTCTCTCAACTACTCACGGTTTCTAGGAAACCCATTTCTTCCCTCCTCTCTCTCATTCGGCTTTGAGCCATCTTCTTCTTCTTCTCCAAAATCTGGTTCTGCCGAATACAAGAAGAGAAGCAAGAGATGATTTTGTTGCAAAATCAAAGTGCTAGCACACAATGAGTCTTCCTAAGGTGATAGGGAACCAATTTCGTGAGCTTGGAATCACAAAGCTTGGATCTTCAATGGAGGACATCCATTGCCGATTCTTGGAGGAGCCAAAACAGCAAATGCCGAGCAGTCCACTGCCCAAAAGCTTCACTGCCGAGCCATCTTGGAGGAAGAAAAGGCTTATGTTCATCGCTTTGCAAGATCCGTTCAATGTGAGTATGATTCCGCCATTCTCCTTTGAGTATTCACATGCGTTTTTTGTGCTTGATTTCAATCTTGGGACCTAATTAGAAACCAACACCATGGATCATTTATAAGCATAAAACACATGTGAATACGCAAAGTGGAATGGCAGAATCATACTCACAGTGAATAGATTGGATGCTACGAAGAACAACAAATCTTTTTATGCCCTTTGAACATCTCCAAGGCTCACGGAAATGACTGGTTTTCGTCTCCTCAAATTCGGCCATGGTCCTACATTGAAGTCTTCAAGCTCCAAGCTTCCAAAATGGATTCCAAGCTCACGAAATTACTGCCCTATCACCTTGGTTTGTTTCCTAGAGTGTGCTAGCACTTTGATTTTGTAACAAAATCACCTATTTTCTTCCTTGTGTTTCAAGGTGATGAACCAGAAACAGAAGAACAAGAATCGGTCCAAGACCGAGAGAGAAAGAGATGGAAGAAGAAAGAGAATATAAAATATGTATTAGATTTTTGTTTTCAAAAAACAAATAAACATATACCAATTTTTCTTTTTCAAAAGTCAAGCATTAAATGCCTTCAACCACCAACATCAATCAATCAAGTGACAACTTGTCATATCACTCAAAGTGACATGTGATTTGACGCTTGATGCGACTAATGATTTGACGCGCGTGCCGTACTCGAATTCGAAATTCGAATGCGCTCGTAAACAATCCCGGGCTCGGGTTCGCTAATTCCAAATTAATAAATTTTCCGTTGCGACGTAATTAAATGATTATGCCTAGCGAAATCACTATTCACGTCGCTAACGAATTAATTCTAAATTAACTCGTTCGCCCGAATTAAAATCTAATTTTAATTCCGTGTCGAAATCCAATTTCGTATAATATATCAAATATATTATTTTAACCGATTAATTCCAAATTAATCATTTTCTCTCTTTTAATGATATTTTATCCCAGATAAAATATCTCCCCAATTAATCCCAAATTAATTTTCTCTCTCATCTAATTAAACCCATATTAATAAAGTGTGAGTCATATGTCATCGGTGAATCATTGGGAAGTGACCAATGAGATTCCCGGATATGTTGCCAGTAAATACGGTCGTCGGACTATTCAAACTGTGTAGTACTGGTTTGCGACTTATAGTCGTTTTATCGGTTGGGAAACTTGCAGTAGTGATCCCAGTCACTTCAAGTTCTCCTTCTACATAGATTAAGACAACATTCTTAGATCTCTAAGATACTAGTGGATGTTCTTAATATCAATCCAGTGACTATCACTTGGATTGGCCTGTTTGTGAATCCATATGCTCAAAGCGTATGAGACACCAGGTCGCGTACATTTTTCAATGTATGATTTCTCGGAGAGTTTTCATGAAAGCCAAGCTTTCACCGATTGTTTTATGGGTATATCATTTCCAAGAAATTACATATATTATCATTATTTATAGGACATTTATTGTCAGTGCGCTCCCACTAACCTCCTTATATACACAAGAATCATTTCATTTTGAATTAAATCATACTCCATTATGATTATATCAAAACGTTTATTCCAAGAACTCAATGCTTGCTTCAATCCATACATGGATCGATTAATCTGCAAACCTTGTTTGCTTGTTTTGGTACGACAAAACCGTCAGGATGTTGAAAACATCCTCCAAAAGGTTTCCTTTTCAGGAAAGCAATTTTCCCGGTCAGCTGTCATATTTCATAAATGAAACATGCAGCACTAGCAAGCATTATCCAAAAGGATTTACCGTGGCAACAGGTAAAAGGATTCATCGCAATCAACACAATGTTCATAACGATACCTTTCTGCTAAAAGCCTAACTTTATATGTTGGTATGTTGCCTTCCATGTATGTCTTCCTTGAAGACTAATAAAGTACCAATAGGCACAATGCCTTGTGGTACATCAACTAGTATCCAAACTTGTTGATTTACATGGAATCCATTCGGATATCATGGCAATTTGCCTTAATTAGGGAGTCGATACCTTGTATCACTTCCTCATACGTAGTCAGTTGATATACCTCAATAAGATTGACATCTTTATGAGGTGAGATCAGAAACCCATACCCCATGTTTTTTTCTGACTCTCTCCGACATACGCGGTTCTTGTGTATTTGAAGATTAATGGTATAGTTTCATCATTGATGAACTATTTATGTTCCATTAGAAATCGGTGCCTGGAATAGTATTACTATGATTTTCATCAAGTTTTACTATCCTCCCACTTACCACTGCATATCGGTATTCCTCTTAGGAAACCCGCATGGCGAGCAACAATTAAAAAATTCTTCTCTTGTGAGATGTATAAGTACTATACTTATGGTTTCCCTTGGATAACCTACAATTGGCACTTATCCAATTTGGGTTCTAGTTTGGTATCATCCAAACATATGCCTAGCATACCCAAATATTCAGGAATGAGAAACCCGGTTTCTTTCCTGTTCATATCTAATATGAAATCTTTCAAATAGATTTTTATGGAACCTTATTCAAAATAAGTTTTGCACTATTTATGCTTATCCATTGAAGGAAATGGTAGCTCAGAGTGACTCATGATTAACCTTATCATGTCTAACAAAATTCGTTTACTCAGTTCGGACACACCATCAAATTGACGTGTTCCGTGAGGAGTCCTCTTTGAAAGAATACTATACTCTTTCAAGTATATTAGAAACTTATTGCTTAAGTATTTTCCATTACGGTCTTACCGTGACAGTTTAACACTTTAGCCGATCTGTTTGTCTATTTCGTGTCGAAACTTTAAAAGTTTCCGATTTGTGTTTCAAAAGAAACACATAACCATAACGCGATGCCACACCCGTAAAGGTCACGAAATATTTATATCCACCTCTAGCCTAGCGAGACATGGACCCACTTGCTTCACTATGAACTATGGCTTACAGATCGGTGGCATTTACACTTTTACCAAGTAAAGGTGTTTTAGGCACTTTGCCCTATAAACTAGATTCGTAGACTTTATTTGAATGTTATCAAATCAGTGCAAGTACCCACTCTTCAAAAGTGTGGATATACGAGTCTTGTTTAAATTGTGTCCCAGACAACAATGCCACAATATGTTTCTTCTGATCAAATCAGTTTGAGCTATTTGTTTGTTATGTTATATGTTTGAGATTTATTTATATTCAAAATATAAATGTTGTTATTCACATCTAATGTGATTATCTCAATATCATTTTATATAATAAAACACTTTAGTGTTCTAGAATATAAAGGTCAATCCGCAACGGATTAGACACTGATATGAAGATAATGTTTCTAGTCAAACTAGTTACATTATAACAGTTTCCTAATTTAAGTACACACCCGAAGGGTAGTTCCTAAATTAGGTATCTACG
>SKCR01014078.1:0-60999 GCA_019454045.1 Zanthoxylum bungeanum | reverse complement strand
CTTCCATCGCTATTTGCTCGTCTATTCCACTGACTTGAGCATCGGAGTGCATACGACATCTGCTACACCGGTGGATAGAAGCTCCCCGCTCACTCTACTTTTTCTTGCAGGATCGCTAGCGCTCTCCTTCATTCAAACTCTCGATTATGGACCAGAGGTGAAAATCGGTGTCTACGGTTACACATTCATCTTTTTTTGAAGGAACCATTTCTAGATAATTCTTATCCTCGATCCATTGGACTTAGGCTGGGTTCTTCTAGCAATTGGGCTGAGCTTGAATATTTTTGGTGCAAACAATGTCTCCGTTATACTTTTGGCCCAAAGGCCCAATTAACATAAAAAAAATTAAATTCTTCTTTTTCCTTTTTCTTTTTGCAAGTCATATGTTGGCTCACTTTATTCATGTGTAGTAGCCTCAAAAGCCGAACTTTATATCAGATGTACTCATACAATACTTTAAGCCATATTTGTGGCCTAAGAGAACAATAAAGTCAAGATAAAACTAAACATAATGGTCAATAAGGAAGACCTCTATCAGGCCATAATTTGGCCTTTACACAGACTTATCCATACATTCCCACATAGTGGGAAAATATTTTTTATGATACTGACCATTGATGAATCTTTTATGGTGTTCTCCATCGAGACTCTCCAATTAGTATGGGTTTCTTCTTAATATTTTTAGGATTCTGAATGTCCATTCCTTGTTATGAGACCACTTATCAAATTCTCTATCTTTCTGTCCTATTGGTTGGGTCAGTTTTCATATCAGATCCCCTACTGAGAAATTTTTCTTTTTCACAATTTTGTTGTATGTCCTAGAGATATTCTTTTTCTGAACCACCTAATTATTAAAGGCATGCATCCTTTGCTCATCTAATCCTTCTAACTCTATTATCATGGTCTCGTTGTTTTCCTCAGTACTCATTCTGTTTGGACACTTTAAATGAAGGAACTACGACTTCCATTGGCAGGACTTCATCATAACCAAAGGTGGGGGAGAATGGGCTTGTATCTGTTGCACTCCTCTTCGAAGTCTTGTATGCCTATAGAGTTTCTGAGATGAGCTTGTGCCAATCTCTTACATTTTCCTTAATCATCTTCTATAAGATGCCAATTAGTATTTTATTTGAAGCTTCTATTTTTCCATTGCCCTATAGGTATTGAGGTATGTAGTTAATCAACTTGATCTCGTAATTTTCTGTAAAATCCTTTATCTCTTCTTCTGTAAACATGGTGCATTAATCCATTGTTATGGATTGAGGAATTCCAAACCTATGGATGAGGTTTTCCTTGACGAACTGGATTACATCATTCTGCTCCATTTTTTTCAAAGGTATAACCTCAACTCACTTCGTAAAGTAGTCTATAGCCACAATGATGAAAATGTGGCCCTTTGGAGAAGCCGAGTATATTTTTCCAATCAGGTCTATGACCCATCCTTGGAATGGCCAGGACTTTACTACTGAGTACAAGTCGCTCGCAGGAACTCTTTAAATGGCTCTATATTTCTAGCACTATTGGCACTCTTTTGAGTAACTGATACAGTTTTTAAAGATGGTTGGCCAATAATAGCCATGTCTCCTAAAAAACCATCTCATTTTTATTCCTGCCTATTGAGCACTACATATTCCATCATGAACTTGCTTTATCACCTCCATTGCATCAAAAAAACTCAAAAACCTTAGGAGAAGCCCATCAAATCTATTCCTGTATAACTCTCCTTCTAGAAAAATAAAATTTTATACTTGAACTTTGAGCCTGTGAAGAGCTTTTGCATTTGGATTCTTTATGTACTTCTTAAATTTCTCCCTCCAATCTCCAGTTATTTTTGCATCGGTATTGAAGACTTATACATTAATTCTTCTCTCCTGGATGTAAGGATGTGTACACTTATGTATGAGGACTAGCTTGTGTATGAGCTCTTCCGACATTTTCATGCTAGAAGCAATTTGTGCTAGCTGATCTACTTCCCAGATTTCTTCCCTTGGAACATGTTGGAATGTCACTTCCTCTAAAGACTCCAGGAGTTGTATAGCTACTGTGAAGTACAGAGTTAGTGAAAAATTGTTGCACTTATGTTCTCATATTATTTGTTTCAATACTAGTTGTGAATCCCCGTTTGATCAAGGTAATTTCTGCTCCCAATTCCTTGAGGATTTCCAACCCAATTATGAGTGCTTCATATTCCATCTGGTTGTTAGTGCATTCAAACTCCAAATTGAATGATAATCTTATTATAATTTTATTTTGCCTCTTGTAGGAAAAGTGATAACAACCTCGGCTCTTGCGGAACTTTCTATACTGAAGCTATCAAATTGCAGAATCCAATGAGTCTTTTCAATTCTATACATCTGAAGCTTCTGCTCATTTTTTATGTCAATCCTTCCAGTGACCAAGGGTCTGTTGGGCATGTATTTGATCAGATCTGTCTATGAAACCACATACATTCATAAGGAAATCATGTAGTTATTGGAGTTGGTGCTTGGAGCGCTAATTCGAATAATGTATAATACATTATATTTTATAATTTATTAATAAAATAACTACATTTTCATTTCAAACCTTATTAATGGTATCATTATTATGCATATTAGATTGATGTATAAATATGCTAAGAATGACATCGACCTTAGAATAGTCATGTAGTAATACTGAACACTAGGTGGTCCAATATTGGGATAAGTATTACTATTATAAACTATTCTTAAAGTATGTGTATATATATATTCATAGTTGTTGGTTTTGGAATATGATCGAATTCTTATAACCTAGAAGACTAACACATGTCGTATATTGGAATTGGAGTTCCAATAGTTTAACCCAATGTACCATGAGCTTTGGAAGCTCATACAGATATGTGGGTATTGGCTGGACCAAACACTAAATGACTCATAGGTGATTCTTAATAGTTGGAAGTACACACCACTGTCAATAGGAATCTCCTCGAGTCGAGTTGTATATGTGATCCTTTGACTATATGATATCATTGATTTTGTGTGAGATCTTCCACACTTTGATGCCATGTATGTCAGAAACCTTTCATGGTATGGCCTCTAGATATTCGTTGGGTGTGGACCGATGCACTCGTTAATCAAGTATGAATCAATATAGGATCCATCAGCCCGTATGTATATCATAAGGGGTTTAGGTATCCATGTGAGTAAGTCATGATTCTTAAGACTTTGGCCAAAACCGATCACCTAGGGTAGATCGCATCAGTTGTAAGGAATCGTACACATATCGACATGAGATGTGCGCCTCAGAAACTTGACGGTGTATTCTATGTTTCCTAAGCACAACTCGTATAGCCTATGATGGAGGGATTGTTAAACATATGTTATGACCTCGACTTTTATAGTTCAGCAAGGTCGTTCGTGTTCTTCGCGAATTTGAAGGTGGCCGAATTGCGTACATATTAGAAAGGCTTATATGACAAACATGTCTGAACTTAGAGAGTCTCAATATAAAGTGTACTCGTTGAGAACTTGGGTAGCCGATTAATTTTGATAAAAGATAATATTCGATATTATAATTATCAACTAAGATAATCAAGTGTTGTTGGATAACATTGATTATTTACTTTGTCATAATTGGATTAATTATATTAATTCAATATTTACATAAGGGCTTTGTCTTAATTTCATAATTATCTATACCATTTGAGGATGTTATGGTGATTACAAGTATGTAATTATAAGTATTTGGCTTGATTTAATTGGATTAAATCAAAGTAGAAAACATTGAGCTAATACATTTCCTAATCTTTGTCTTGATTTAATTGGATTAAATCAAAGTGACAGACAAAGGTGATTAGTCACACCTAATGATACATATTTGGACAAATTAGATTAAGCCCACATAAAAGTTGATTAGAACTTTTATTAATTAAAAATTGCCTAAGTTTTTCTATAAAATAGCAAACTTTAGGAAGGTTTTAAATAAGCTTAAGCAAAGCAAAATGAGCTTGAGAATGCTAAGCTAAATACAAGTAATTCTTGAAGAAATTAGCCTAAGTTAGAGAAATGTTTAGAGATGTTTTGGAAGATCTCTACATATTTCATCTAGGAGAAATCAAGATTGGATCTTGGAGTGAATCTTGCTTGCATTGGAATCAAGATTGAATCATGGAGTGAAGCTTGCTAAACCTTGGAAGTTCTTTAACAATTTCAACAAGGAGAATAAGATTGGATCTTTGTATAAACTTACTAGGTAATGTTTGATCTTCTCCTAAGCTATGCTCTTCATTAGTGAGTTTTAATTAGTGAGATATATAGTAATGAATTATATATTGGATGCATGATTACATAGCTTAAAGTTGAAATTAGGCTAATAAATTGTGTTCAGATACTTTGGAAGTATAAACACAATATGCTTGTAATTGAGTCAAAGATGTTTATATTGGATATGAAACAATTAATTAGAGTTTGAACTCTATATTAAAGCTTAGAGCTATTGCTACCATTAGACCCGGCCACGGTTCCGGTTCCGAACCGGAACCGAACCGGTTGGAACTGGAAGGTTCCGGTTCCGGAACCGGTTGCCGTTGAGGGGGCAGGGAGCCAACGGCTCCCTGCCCAAGTATGCAAAAAAAAAAAATTTAAAAAATTATAAATTAAAATCTAAATTACTAATATATCCCTAATAACGGTAATAAAACGGTTATATTTAGGGGCATTTTTGGTATCAAAAAAATTCTAAAACTCTATAAATATGATTCATTTTTCATTATTTCAACACACTAAATTCTCAACTCTCTCATTTTCTATAATTCTCTTATTCTCAATCTCAATTCAATACAATTCTCTTATAATCTTATTCTCAATCTCAATTCAATTAGTTGTTAATTTGTTATCATTCGCAAATCGCAATTATTCAATTTTCTTATTTTTCTTCTTAATTTCTCAAACGAAAAATGGCAAGCTCATCTGAGAATATAATGTCAAATATGCCAACCCAAGAGAGCAGCCCTAGTGTCGGTGCACAATCACGGAGAAGAGAATTTAAGGCTCGATCCTCAGATATTTTCAAAATTCATTTTCATTTGGAACGCCTAGAAGATGATTCATAACGAGCAATTTACACCTATTGTGGGGTTACCTATAAATTTTCTGGTGGATACGGCAATATGATCAAGCACATGGAAAAACATCATCCGGTTGAACTTGGCATTGATACGACGCAAACTCAAATTGCCAGGTACGCATCATCTAGTAGAGGTACGAGTGCTGTAGATTTATTTAAATATTCTGATGTAAAAAATAGAGAAGAATTTGCGAAATTAACTTGTATGACACATCTTTCTTTAAGCTTTGGTGGAAAACTTCATTTTCTAATTACGTGCATAATGCTTTAAACCCTGCTGCATGTAGAATGACTCGAAACACAACAAAACATCATATTTTTAAATTGACATGACATGTACAACGAATATGAAAAAATTGACCCCCTAAATTTGGTTGACATAAGGATTTTAAATCATTGATGGATGCAGTATTTGCAGATGCATTATTAAATCCAATTGTTAAAATTTTGTGCAGTAAACCATATTCATCAAAAATTACCTTCATCATTCTATAAATATTATGTGCAGTATGTGGTCATCAAAAACTCTAAATGCAATAAGTCAATTTTGCATGGTAAATGATGCATCAATCCAATGACACGTCACACCCATGTATGAGTGTGTTTGCCAATGGTCACTCCAAATATCAGAACATATAGAAATACGACCTTTCATCTCTTTAAATATTTCATTTAAAATAATTTTCCCATTATGCCTTTGTATTTTATTTAATTATGCATAAATCATATTGGATATGCATTACATATTTTAAATTAAAATTTTAATTTTGACCCAAGCATGTTAATGACTTGATTATCATAAATCTCCAATGAATAGATGATTACTTTATTAAGTAATAAATATTAATAATATTGGAGCACTATTGGATGGTTTGTCTTGTCAATACGGAGATGAATGAGTTCTTACTACTTATACCCAATATTGTCATCAGTGTAAGGGTATATGTTCTCGAAGCTTAGGTCACTTCGGTAAAATATTAGATTGTAACGTGATAAGTTAATGTAGTCACCCAATATCGTCATTAGTGTGAGGGTGTACATACGAAGCTCATTAGTGTATATTGACAAGTATACACATGAAACACGTCTTAATCCGAGATCGTCATTAGTGTGAGGATAAGAAACGGTTCACGACCAAACTATGAGTCACATGATGTCATTGACCTTGGAGGTTTACCTAATGAGTTTATAAAGACCAAGATCGTCATTAGTGTGAGACTATAGTAAATGTCATGGGATCCAATTCCCGCTATGAAATTTTAATAGTCAAATTTCTATTTTTCTGTTAAGGGTACAGAATTACATAAAGTAGTGGGATGACACTAATAGATTTAAAATTCCATAATCTATAAGTGTTTTTATATTGAAATGAACAATATGATACTAATGTTTAAATATTGTCTTGTAGATGGCTCCCGCAAAACCATTAGCACGACTTTTGGATAAAATAGTCTAGAACTACTTAGAGTATGAGATGAACATCCGCCTTGACTTGGAATCAGAACGGTTGAGGTATGTTACACTCAATCCAATGTCTTTCGAATTTATTTCTAATTTGCTTAGACAGTGCGTAGATATACCAAATGTTTGGAGCATTATGAGAGCACTCAAGGAGTTGTTCGAAGCAAATCAAGAAATTAAGATATATCAAATGTCTAAGGAATTATTTCATGCTACGCTCAAGGATAAAAGAGTGGTTAGCATTCAAGTTTAAACATGATTGACCAGATTCAATATATGGAACGACATGACATTTTGATAGATGATTGGCTAGGCTAATATATGATTTTGTCTTCTTTACCCGATACATATGTTGGCTTTGTGATGCATTCAATGCAAGCCACATATAAAGAGCTTCATAATATGTTATGCTAGGCAGAACATGATTTGAAGAAAGGGAATCTCACTTTGTACCTCCATGGTGGAACAAGCTCTTCAAAAATTTCTAAGAAGTCTAAAAATAAAAAAATCGGATATAAGAAGAAATATTGCAAGAAATAAATTGCAAGACTGTTTGTAGCTCATATGCATGTCTACACAGTAAAAATTCTGGACACTGGAAGTAAGATTGTCCATAGATGAAAGGAAAAGCAGTAAACCCAGGTATGCTTTTTATTTTTCATATTATTGACATCTCATTAGCCTTAGATGCAAATAGTGATGGGGTGTTAGACACTGATTGTCCTACTCATATTTGCAACTCCATAAGAGTTAAGAGAAGGCTAAACATATGAGAGATCCAGCTTAGAGTTGGCAATGGTGAGACATTAAATGTCAAAGCCATATGAATAGTTGTTCTAGATCTTCCTAAAAAAATATAAATTAGATTTACATGATTGTTTTTATATGCTCTCTCTTATCAGATAGATAATATCTTAACTGATATTGGATAAAGAATGATATAAAATGAACATTAAATATGGTGCTTTATGTTTATATGATAAAGACAATGTTCTTTATCTAACGGTCATTATGCTTTGGAAACAAATAAAGATGCCTTTAATATAGAGGAAAATACAAGTAAAAGATCTGAATTAAATAATATTGAATCATGGCATATGAGATTGGGTCACATAGGTGTTAGACGTCTATGAAAATTGGTTAAAGATGGTTTGATTGAAAATCTTACCTTAGATCCTTATCTGATTTGTGAGTCATGTTTTCTAGGGAAATGACAAAGGCCTCATTTCTTGGTGTTGGACACCGTGCTAAAGATTTATTAGAACTAATACACAGCGATATATGTGGTCCACTAAATCATATCGCTAATATTGTTTCTACATATTTCATGACTTTCACGGATGATAAGTAAATATATGAATATGTCTATAAATCGAAAATATTTGACACATTCAAAATATTCTGAAATGAAGTAGTAAACCAAACCAGTAAATTAATCAAGTGCCTTTGATTAGATTAAAGTGGTGAATTTATGAGCAATAATCTTAGAAATTATTTAAGGAAAAATTGAATTCTCGCCCGATATAGACCACCAGGAACTCCTCAATACAATGGTGTGTCTGAGCGGAGAAGTTATACTTTATTGGATATGGTGCGATCTATGTGAGCTATACAGATCTTTCATATTACCTTTAAGGTCGTGCTTTACTTAATTGCTGCCCACATACTTAATAGAGTTAAATTGAAAGCTGTTTCTACAACCTCATATTAGATATGGTTCGGTAGAAATTCAAGTCTTAGATATTTAAAATTTGGGGTTGTCCTGCATACGTTCGAGTTATGCAACGGGATAAACTAGCCCCCATGGGGTAAAAATATAGGTTCGTTGGATATCCTGAAAAATATTTGGGATATTAATTCTATAATTCTGAGAAACGAAATGTATTTGTTGTTCACTTTGCCACTTTTCTTGAAATTTTTTTTGAGAGAAAGTGAGAATTATAGAAAGATTAAACTCGATGAGTTTGATCCCAACAGTAAAGAATCTGAGATGGAATCGTAGATCCAAATAGGTGAATGATCTACAACACAGGTTCTACGTAATTCGAATAAAATATCAAGGTCTCATGAGATATTATTTGAAACATCTAATGTGAGCCTTGATATTCTCCTATTGGAGGAAATAGATTCGACTACGTATAAACATGTGATATTGGATATCGATTCGGGAAAATGACAGGAAGCCATGAAGTCTGAGATGGATTCTATGCATGACAATCAAGTCTGGTACTTAGTTGAACTTCCTGAAAAAGTTAAACCTATTGGTTGTAAATGAGTTTACAAAAGGAAGCGAGGGCCCGATGGAAAGGTGGAAATATTTAATGCCTAACTGGTAGCTAAAGGTTACACTTAATGTCATATGATTGACTATAAGGAAACCTTTTCACCAGTAGCCATGCTAAAATCCATTAGGATTATTTTAGCCTTTGATGCATATTATAACTATGAGATATGTAAGATGGATGTGAAAACAGTTTTCCTAAATGGATTCCTCTAGGAGGATATCTATATAGAACAACCAGAGGGTTTCGTATCTAGTGAGATTTCAAACTAGGTTTGTAAGCTCTAGAAGTCTATAGAATTAAACATGCATCCCGAAACTGGAATTGTCGTTTTAATGAGATAATTAGATTATCTAGATTCATCAAGAAGGAGGAAGAACATTGTGTTTATAAGAAAGTGAGTGGGAGCATGATAATTTTCCTTGTTTTGTATGTAGACCACATCCTTATCATTGGAAAAGATATAAGATTGTTGCAAAATGTGAAAGCCTACCTTTGCAAGAACTTCTCCATGATAGACTGATCGGTGGTAAACACACATGTAACACAAGCGCACGTATCGCTCGAGTAGTATAAAAAAATCGATCCCACGAGGACTTAATTTCTACTGTTGTTATTAATTATTGATTCTATTTATTTACAGGTATCTAATTGGGGTAAGAAGGGAATGATCGCTGATTGGTTGGTTGAATGTGGATTTGCTAAATAAATAAAAACACAAAAGATACTAAGGAAAATAAATAAAAGACAAAAATATATAGGGTTGTGATTCCACACAATATTATTCTAATGATGAATTGATTCTCTTATACATGTGTAATAAATCAGTTGTTAACTTGGAACACGAAGATATGCAAAAGCCTCTATCGATGGCAGATGCACCCAAAGTAACCCAATTAACTATATGTCTATGTTAACCAAGTTACCCGAATTCATTAATTTCAAGTTCCAATTGTGGCTACCCACGCCTGACAGATATATTCTTATCCTGGAAGGAAATCTCCCCTAAAGTGAGATCGTAAAGCTATTGAATCTAAGGCTGAAACCTAAAATCTCGTCATCAAGTTCATTTTAAGTTTACCACATCAATCTTATTGGTGATCAGACAACAAGAAGCATTAAGCTTAAGATTCAATAAACAAGCCAAAACATCAGACATAATATATTTAAATCAATTATTAAACTCATGAATATTGTATTTCATCACTTCCCTAGATTTAAAATAAAATGTTGGGGTTAGAGGATCCACATTTACTATTTCAAATCTAGAAATCTCTTTTATTATAATATATAAATTTGCATTATATTACCAACCGAACATATATGTGGTATCCTGATTAAGTCATGTTTTAATTAATTCCAACTTGCCATAAAGGCTGTATCCAATTAAGTCAGGTTAAAATTAATTTAATTAAGTCTAAATGACCATAAATGTGGTATCCAATTAAGTCAAGTTTTAAGATAATTTATATATTATAATTAAAGGGAGATTAATCTAAATTATCATAATAAAAGTTTCACCCTTTCTCCATCAGAAATTAATTACAAAACATAAAATAAAGATAAAATAAACAAACTATTATTATTACTACTAAAAATAAAAATACATTACTATTAATATATACAAACAAGATACAATCCTTAAAACCTTATTAAGAACTTTAAGGAAAGTATGATTTTGGAAAATGAAATCAGCTTCTATTTATAGGCAAAATTCGGCCTTGCGCATCGCGACGCGTGTTGATTTCTGACACATGTACGCGTTTTCCATGAGATGTTGACACGTGGCACGCGATTGTCAGCAACCTGAATTATTGGCTCGGCGTCGCGATGCATGAAGGCTTGGCGTCACGACGTTGACATCATGATGATGTAAGTGATGACGTGTGTCGGCAGACAAAATTATTGTGGTGACGTCATGATTACGTGATGATGACGCACGTTATGACGCATGTCGGCAGATCAATAATTGTGCTGATGTTATGATGACGCGTGTCGGCAGTAAAATAATTGAGGTGCGTCACGACGTGTGAACAATGAATTTCCATTTTTGCCCTTTTTTTCTGTGTTTCATTGTTTTAGCCTCAAGTTGATTCCATAAAGTTCCAAATCTTTATTTATCTGCAAAACACATCAAAATGTTCATAAAACCCGAGAAACCAAACAAAATATTAGGTCAAATGGGCGGTAAATAGTGATATATTTTCCGCACATCATATACATGGGTGAAGCTTCTGATAAACAAGGTATAAGGCTATACCGCGATAGAGTTAGGAAGTTTATAAGGTTGTCGCAATCCACGTACATAGATAAAATGTTAGAAATGTATGGTTTTACCAACTACAAAACAGTAAATGTACCTTTCCGACACGGTATACATATTTCAAAGAAATTGGCACCTCAGACTAAGGAACAGAGAGTTAGAACTTCTAACTTGCCATATACTGTAGGAGTTTTATGGCGAAAATCCGGTAACACAGCAGAATCGCGGAAAATCAAAATTTTCCGATTTCACAATTTTTTTTGGATCAATTAAATAAAATTATTTATTTAATTATCCAATTATCAAATTCTGAAAAATTACACAAGAAATCAAATTTCTTGGTAATTACTGAATTGCCCCACAACTTTGTAAATTAATCATTTTAGTCCTAAAATTGTCAAATAAAATTTTGGATGATTCTAAATCATTTCTAAAATGATTTCCAATATATCCAATACATCAAAATCAGATTGCAACAAAATCCCCAATTTTTAGCTAATTGCCGAACACACCCCAAATTTTTGGTTTTTTGCATTTTGTCCTTTTATGTTCAAAACATGCCAAAATCAAATCCAATCAACCCAAAAATTAATATGCATCATATACACACCATAATACATCACATATATGAAAATCCCTAAATTTTGAATGAGTTAAGAACCCTAATTTTATAATTTCTCAAATTGACAAATCTTACCAAAACTTTTAAATCCATCACTTTAATTCATTCTTTACCTCACCAAACAAGTCTCACCACCATGAAACAACTCAAGAACAATTCTAGGTCATCAATGAGTGGCTTAGAAACTCTAAAATGGAAACTTGATTATCAAATAATCAAAAGAGAGCTTATGAAACCATTTCTAGCTCACTTGGAAACCATACATGCATACATCTTTCATTAAAGTTCACAACCAATTAAAACACAAAATATAAGTGTAGAGACAACATCTTAGCAACACATATTGAATCTAAGCATGTTAGAAATATTTTCTATGTTGAAGACTTTAAAGAAAAACTTACAAAACTCAAAGATTTCCAAGCTTTCTTCTTTGCCTTCAAACCTTTTTCTCTCAACTCTTTTATGTTTATTTTGGTAACTTATTAACCCTTAACCTAATGAAATGAAACAAAACAATATATACCTCACCCAATTAAGCCTTGGCCGAAAATTGGTAAGGAAATACAAATATCTAGATATTTTTTATTTCATTCAAAGTTTGCTTTTATCAACTTACAATTTTGATCATTACAACTTTAATGAAAAATTCAACAAGTCAACAAAAGTAACTCAAGTCATTTCTAAAATATAAAAACTTAAGATATTTATATTTTTAATTAATTTAATTATTTAACAATTAAATAATTAAATAATTATTCAAATACAAATATTTTATATATATGTATAATATTTACATTAAAATCCAAATACATATATATTTATGATATATGTCAAATATCACAATTTGACATTTAATTAATATGTATTTAACAAAATCTATCATTAAGTACAAATACACAATAATTAGGAAATGACTATTAGGTCATTTCGCATGTATTTTTCGTTTAACCTTTAAACGACTTATAAATAATCAATATTATTCATAAAAGTTGCCCTAGTGCTCTACGAGTATATTTCACTAGTGTGACTCTCTAGATTCAGGCATATCCGTCACGGAATCTAATTTCGTGTCCATAATTTACCCACCCGTAAATTATGACGACCACTAATAAACTAGCTGAATTATACAGATCGAGGTCATTGCATACATGTAATCCCTTCGTCACAGGTATCCAGATTATCCCAGAGAAATAGATATAAACATCAAATCTCTATAGGTATAATCTCGTCGACGTCCTTATTAGCAATCTCTAAATAACATTCGGAACTCACTTCCGAAGTATACTATGGCCATAGATTTAACAGATTGCTAATCACATTTAGACTACTTATGCTCTGTACACAGAACTGACGGATCCAATATTGACACACACAGGATATCCTGAAGATTGGTCCACACCCAACGAATAGGCGGATGTCTGATCTAAATAGATCGGTGATGTGACTGCCATCTAAGTGTGGAGGATGTCTCATACATCCACAATGGTATCTCTGTAAGTGTCCTAGACATGCCACATGATCTCTAAGCGTGATTCGTGTGTGAAATAATCAAGAAGTTTGTGGAAAAAACTTACATTGATCGGCTATGACTTTCAAAACTTCCATGGATGTAGTGAAGCTCTAAGCTTTGAAGAAGGATTCCAACTCAAGGGTGAGTATTCCTATCACCTTCACTTGACTCCTTAAGTGCTAGCTAGAACAATTTGTGAAGCAAAAATCCTCCTCCAAGAAGAAGAAGCTCACGTTTTTGGAGAGAAAAAGGAGAGAAAATGTTGTTGTGAATAGTAACCACCTCTCACTTCCAAAGTTGACTAAGTAATATATAGTGAGGTTGAGTGTTGGATTTGGTTAGTGTGTTGTAAAAGCAATCCAAGATTTTCACTCAACAAATCAAATCCAAAAATTTAAGCCTAACCACTTACGTCATTAGTCAAACAAGTGATGTAAGTGAAGTGGGTCCCACCACTTTTAAATTCCGAATTTAAGTCGGCTAACTCAACACGCAACTTCGCTCGGGCCCAGGTTCGTTTAATTCCGAATAAATAAATTTTCCATTGCGACATAATTAAATCCAATTTAATTAAATAATAATGCCTAGCAAAATTATTACGAAATTCGCTTGCGAATTAATTCCAAATTAATTCGTTTGCTTGAATTAAAATCCAATTTTAATTCCGCGTTGAAATCCAATTTCAATTAATATATCCGATATATTATTTTAGCCCAAATAAATAAATTAAATAGTAAAATCTAATTTTAACTATTAAATTTATTTTACCGATTAATTCTAAATTAATCGCGTTCTCTCTTATTCACGAATTAATCCCAGATTAATTTTCTCTCTCTCATAATTAATCCCAGATTAATTCTGTTAGAGTCAAATGTCATCGGTGAATCTTTGGGATGCGACCTAAGAGATCCCTGGATATGTTGGCAGTAAATTTGGTCATCGGATTATCTGAATACATGCGTACCCGGTACATATTTTTACCGACTTACAAGACATGGTTGGCTTCTAGCAAAACACCTTGTCTACCAAATTCTCCAGAAATATTCTTCTACGGAATATATAATCTATATCAGGCGTAGTATACATAGTATTGCGTATTACTATCCAGTATCGGATGTCACATGCTAGGCCTATGGTTGAAGTTGTGTATGCCCCGTACGAAGCATATATCGGATCATAAGCAACTAGTCTCTTTAATCGGAAAGTCATGACCTAGTCATACTTCCGCGATGGTTGCAACACTTTAGAGTACCAGTTCTGTATCCCTGCGTGGTCATCATATTCACATGACTGAAGTGATACTTCCATCTTGACATCACACCCAATACACTACGATTCTCAATATACCCAGAAGAGGCGTACACAGAACCTGTTAAAGCCTCGGACGACCAAAACCAAAGTATACTGATTGTCGCAAGTATTAGCGATACAAGTCTCAGGTTAAGACCAAATACACCTACCCTGATTCGGACTCCCATAGACACATAGTCATACTACCAATGGGATTCCGAGGGGTCTATCCAGAGCGAAGCTGTTTCCGTACCATCGGTAAACATAACCTCCTATTACACTTGCATGAGTATCCAATACCCAAATATATGAGAACTATACCGTTAAGCTTCCATAGCACGCACAAGTGTAATACTAGCCTATTTCACATTATCGATGTCTAGTCTCGATAATACTACGACTAGGGATATTTAATGATTAAACCTTCATGGATTAATATTGTCTCATATCTTATTAATCTGGTACTAATCATATGGACTTTTATCATTTATATATCTAGGTAATCCAATTACAAATGATAAAAGAGTAATTTCCTTTGTCACATAGTTAACTTTGTACAAAAACGCCATGTTCTTTAAAAAAATAGTGATGTTATGGGTCATAATTGTCCAACAATCTCCCACTTGTCCTATAGCCAATCACTCAAGTGTCTAACACCTGAACTATGTACGGGTCGCTCAAATTTTTGCTAAGAAACGGCTTTCGTCAGTGGATTTGTAATGTTATCATCTGATGCGATTTATTAGATCTCACATCGCCACGATATAGATATGACGAATCAGATGAAATAGTCGAAGTACATACTTGGATCGTTGATGAGATCGTGATTCCTTAGCCTATGTTGTAGCATAGCTCTACTGCTAACAGAACTACTCCTAATCCAATTAGGAATTTATTAGATCCAAAATGCTTCTTTTGCTGCCTCAGCTGCATCAATATTCCGCTTTTATTGTTTAATCGGCAACAGTATCTTGCTTGGAAGATTTCCAACTTACTGCTCCGTTATTCAAACAAAATATGTACCCTTATTGCGACTCAAAGTCGTCTTTTATCGGTTTAGAAACTTACAGTGGTGAACCCAGTTACCTCAAGTTTACCTTTCCCCATATTCAAAGAAAGTATCATTAGTTTATCCAAGATACAAAAAGGATGTTCTTTACATCAATCCAGTTACTATCACTTGGATTGGCTTGATTGCGTCTACATATGCTCAAAGCATATGAGACATCAGGTCACGTACATATCAAAATGTACGAGCTTTGGGAGGATGTCAGCAGTTTTCTAGATCTATCCCAATAGATCTTTATTCCTAGAATAAAGCCTGCTTCTCCCAAGTATTCCATGGAGAATTTTAATGAAAGCCAAGCTTTCACCGATTGTAGTATGTGAATGTCATTGCCGAAAAGCAATACATCATCAACTTTTAGGACAATAATTGTCAGTGTGCTCCCACTAACCTTCTTATATACACAAGAATCATCATCATTTTGAATTAAATCATATACCATTATGATCTCATCAAAACGCTGGTTCCAAGATCGCAATGCTTGCTTCAATCCATAAATGGATCGATTTAACTTGCAAACCTTGTTTGCATGTTTTTCCACGACAAAACCGTCAGGATGTTGCATATAAACATCCTCCAACAGGTTTCCGTTATGGAAAGCGGTTTTGGCATACAACTATAATATTTCATAAACGAAATATGCAGCAATAGCATGCATTATCCGAATGGATTTAATCATGGCAACAGGTGAAAGAGTTTCGTCGTAATCAACACTATGTCGTTGACGACACTTTTTTCTGTACAAGCCTAGTTTTGTACATTTGTACGTTGCCATCCATGTGTGTCTTCCTTGAAGACCTATCTAGTACCAATAGGCACAATGCCTTCTGGTACATCAATCAGTGTCCAAACATGGTTGGTATACATGGAATCCATTTCAGACTTCATGGCCTCTTGCCATGATACGGAGTCGATACCTTGTATCGTTTCCTCATATGTAGTCGGTTCATTTTCCTCAATAAGATTGATATCCACATGAGGTGAGATCAGAAACCCATACCTCCTATGTTGTTTTCTGACTCTCTCCGACTTACGCGGTTCTTGTGTATTCGAAGATTGTGGTACAGTTTTATCCCTGATGAATTGTTCATGTTCCATAATGGATTGGTGCCAGGAACAGTATTACTCTGATTTTCATCGAGTTTTACTTTCCTCCCACTTACCACTGCATATAGGAATTCCTCTTAGGAAAACTACATGGAGAGCAACAATTGAGCATTGTTCTCTTGTGAGTTGTATAAGTACTATACTTTGGTTTCCCTATGATAACCTAAAAATAGGCACTTATCCGATTTGGGTTCTAGTTTGGTACCATCCAAACGTTTAACGTGCCTAGCATCCCCAATTCTTCAGGAATGAGAAACCCAGTTTCTTTCCTGTCCATATCTGATACGGGCTCTGTCCAACATATTTTTACAGAACCTTATTCAAAATAAGTATTGCACTGTCTTAAGCATATTCCTAGAAGGAAATTGGTAGCTCAGAGCGACTCATCATTGACCTTACCATGTCTAACAAAGTTCGGTTTCTCTATTCGAACACACCGTCTAATTGAGGTGTTCTGGGAGGAGTCCACTGTGAAAGAATACCATACTCTTTCAAGTAATCTTGAAACTCATATGTTTAAGTATTTTACACTATGGTCCGACCGTAATGTTTTTAATACTTTACCGGTCTGTTTTTATACTTCGTGTCGAAATTCTTTGAATTACTCAAAAGTTTCTGATTTGTGTCATAAGATACACATAACCGTAACGTGATGCCACATCCGTAAAGGTTACGAAGTATTCATATCCACTTCTACCCTAGCTAGACATAGGCCCACATACGTCACTATGAACGAGGGCTAACAAATCAGTGGTACGTACACATTTACCATGTAAAAGGTATTTTAAGCACTTTGCCTAATAAACAAGATTCGCAGACATCATTTGAGTTAGGATCAAATCTGTCCAAGTATCCACTCTTCAAAAGTGTGGATATACGAGTCTTCTTAATGTGTCCTAGACAACAATGCCACAAATAATTCTCAACAGATTTACTCAATTTGAGCCATTTGTTTGTCATATAATATGTTTGAGATTCATTTATATTCGAAATATAAAACGGTTATTCACATATAATGTGTATATCTCAATATCATCTTTATAAACAAAACACTCAGTGTTCTGGAATATAACGGTATACCCGCAACGGGTTGTACTAGATATAGAGATAATATTTCTAGTCAAACTAGGTACATTACAACAGTCACCTAATGTAGGTACATACCCCAATGGCAGTTCCAAAACTTAGGTTCATATGCCCAAAATAGCGACTCTCGTCCCGTTTCCGACTTACAGGTCGATCTCATCTGAAGCCAGTCTCCTACTTATCAGCAGATTCTGCATATCAGTACATATTTATGTACCACATCCAGTATCAAAAATCCAATTCTTAAAACTAGTAGCGGGCATGTTTATAACAAACATACCTGAAGCCAGAGCCTTGCCCCGCCTCCACTTTTTTCATGTCTGCCTTGTCCATACGGCAGTCATGCTTCCAGTGACCCCTTTTGCCACGGTTTAGGCAGACATATTGGGATATTTCCTTTTTCTTTCCAGAATACTGTGACGATTTAGCCTTGCCCTTTTTTTTCACACCCCCAGTAGCCTTCGGCCAAGCCTTGTCGAAGTAAGATGCGTCTTGCCCTTCTTTGCCTTTTAGAAACTCTGGCTTTGTCTCCTTGAGTATAGCCATTAACTCTCCAAGAGTTTTCTCTTGGTTCAAGATTAACCCGCCCCAACATTCAGGCAGAGACTGTAAGATCAAATCTATGAAAGTCTCGGACTCGTAGGTAATGCTGAGCTAACCTAGTTGTTCGACGTTAGTAATAATCTGCGACACCTAGTGCTCGACAGATATACCCTCTGACATACGCGAGTGAAAGAGCTTCTTTTACAATTCGTACTTCTAAGATATAAGGTTAGATCTATGAAGATCCTTTTATTTCAACATCATGGTATAATGATCTAATCCTTAGTTCTGACGACAAAATTAAAGAGTCATTGCAGCAAGCATAACAGATTGAGCACTAAAGTTATCATCGCGATGAGTCTTCCAAAGCTCATGCTCGACTATTTGCTCAACTCCGGGCTCATACCCTAGATGTTTCTCTATCAAATAGAGTAACTTCTCAGCTCCCAGGACTATCCTGAGATTCATTTCCCAATCTAGAAAATTAAAGCTGTTAAAGACATTTTCACCCAGAATTATGTCCTTTGACGCTTAATCTTTCAAGTTATCTTCATTACTATAGTCCAACTATATGCCCTCGTCTCAGACACTATCTCACTCACGGCACTTTGAACCAAAAGAACCCTAGGCTAGACCTCACTTCTCACTCCCCACAATTCATTCTTTCTTCTCTCAACCGCGGTCTCTCTCTCTGAAGAAAACCCTAAGCTCTATAGACGCCACTTTCTCATTCTCACTTTATTCTCTCTTCTCTCAACCACGGTCTTCTCTCTTCATTCAACACGCACAACCCTCATTGACCTCACCCACTGATCGACTAAGCACATTCCATGCACCACACACAACTCATACGAGAAGCCACACAGATCACACAACCCACTCACGCCACAAACAAAAACAGCCACCTGTAACCGAACACAAAAAGCCACGACCAGACTCTTCACACCTAGCTTCTCTCGGAAACAGCAAACCAAAGCAAAACAGTCCCTTATAACACTGAAAATAACCCACGAAAGCAGCAGTAAAGCCGTGAGCAACACCCAAGAGACTGAAACCAAACAGTCCAGAAAAAGCCCCCTAAAAAGCGAAAAATCTGCCTCCATAAATGATCCCAAAACAACCCAATAAATCACTCAAAATACACCCTTAAACAGTCCCTAAAATACTTCAAAACAGTAAGCCAAAATTGCAGAAAAACAGCGAAGAAAACAGTCCAAAACAGCACCCATAAACAACCTTGAATCACAACAAAACAATAGCCTATAACACCCCCAAATTACCGTAAAACAGCAACCCCAAACAGGCCCAAAATACCGTAAACTGCATCCCAAAAACAGTCATTAATCACCGAAAAACTGCACCCTAAAACAGTCCCTAACCCCAAAAATCACCCTAAAACAGTCCAAAAATAACAGCAAAAACAGCAGCTCAAAATAGATAAAACAGCAGCCCAAAACAGCGAGGTGACGAAGGAAAATGTTGAACCAGTGAACCGGAAAATTACGGAGTGTTAACCCTTCCGACGACCACGTAACGCACTTCCAAGAAGCGACTTAAAAAGTAAGACCTGAGAGCACCCTTTATTATATTTTATTTTGTCGTTCTGGAAACGGCATGCTTGGTTGGACGTGGAATACGTCCAACCGGGCATGCGAAGTCCTACATTGAAGACGGCCAAATTCTTTGGTCACATATTTATTATTCCGCATTTATTTTGTGTTTTCCATGTTTGTCTCTTCGGTTATTTATGGTTATATGCATTATCATGTTTCATGTATGTCAATATTGGGTTAGTGATTGAGTGTTGCCTCTCGTGGTATATCGGATGGAAACCCAGACATAAATTCCGTAGCCAAATCTGAATGGACGGTAGTGCGGTCTGTACTTGGGATACAACTCCACGTACCGCTTGGGGAAACACTCATGCATGTGTTTATGTGATTATAGATGTCATTTTTATGATCCCGTTCGAACGCGTTATCAAACGCTACACGAACGTATGATCAAACGCTACTCGAACGAATACATTCAGGCTTATCCCATTCGAACACATTTCCGAACGCTACTCGAATGTGTGCATTCTGTTTACCATTCGAACGCTACACGAACGCGCACACACTTGACAAATTCCTTTATCATGTTTTATGCATGCTTGTCTCTTTAATTATTCATTTCTACATCATATGCTTAATTATCTCTCTTTAATATTTATGCTTTTATCGTTACTATTTATTTATGTTTCCGTATTTATCTACTTAATATGTTCATGAGATTGCATGTCCGCTTTTATTTTGCTTATTCCCATATGTGCAAACTTAAATATTTGTTAATCTTGCATATGTATGTTGCGTAGACTTGGTTAGATTATTGCATAAATCTGTTCATTACAAGTGACATAAGTAATGGACCATTCCGACCCAACGATTTGAGGTCTTCCCTTGTGAGGGGTGAGTGCGGCCTTAAATCATTTCCCAGTTCACACTGGGTGGCGACTCCATTTATTTCTCTAGTTTAGTCCCCCACGGGCTAATCCGTACTCCCGACCGGGCCGCGAGCCTGGAACAGCGTTGCCGATTTCTGTGTCCTACATATACTATGGCCATAGATTTAACAGATTGCTAATCACATTTGGACTACCTATGCTCTGTACACAGATTTGACGGATCATATCTTGACATACACAGGATATCCTGAGGATCGGTCCACACCCAACGAACAGGCGGAGGTCTGATCTAAATAGATCGATGACGTGACTGCCATCTAAGTGTGAAGGATGTCTTATACATCCACAATGATATCTCAAGTCGAAGGACCACTATGCTACTCAACCCGAGAAGATTCTTATTGACATTGGTGTACCATCCATTAAGAATCTTTGGTGAGTCGTTCAGTGTTTATCCACTATAAATACATATATGTCTATACGAGTCTCCCAAGACTCATGGTTCATTGGGATAAACCATCGGACCAAGTCACGATATACGACATGTACTGGTCTCGACGAATTTAACTAACCGACCTGTGTTAGTAAATCTTGACCAGGAACTTTATTTGATAATATATTTCTAGTAGTGACACTTCTCAATGTCAATTACAAACTACTTTGTAACTGCGCACTACATTATATATTATCGGGTCTTTGTCTAGTATATACATATCACTAAATCAGATTTAGTTTCAATCTAATAGTAATTAGATCAAATACGTATATAAAAACAAGAGGTGCAACCACTAAGAAAGTAATATTATGGAAAAAAAATGGATTGTTCGTATTCATGAATCAGACATAAATACGGTCTGGATTGGCGCTCTGAGCATCAACCCCAACATATACTTCAAGGAAGCATTATGTATGTTATGTTATATACGAGACCTGACATCAGTTTTGGTGTCAGTGTGACTAGCCGATATCAATCTGATCCAAGTAATGATCATTGGACAGCTGTGAAACATATCCTGAAATATCTTAAGGGTACTAGGGATAAGTTTCTCATATATGGAGAAGATGAGCTACAATTTAAGGGTTTTATAGACATTAACATCCAAGGAGATCCATATGAGAGATAGTCTACATCCGGATATATATATATATTTACCCTTAATAATGGTGAAGATAGTTGGTGATGTTCATAACAAGGCTCAACAACTAATTCCACCACTGAGGCGGAATTTATAACTGCTTTAGAAATTGCTAAAGAAGCTGTATTGATCATAAACATTATCACAGAACTTGACATTGTGCCTAATATTGAGGATTCGATCATGATGTATTGTGATAATAATGAAGTCATCGCACAAACTAAGGAGCCGAGGGTGCATTCCATGTCTAAATATGTGGATATGAAATATCACATGACTAGAGAGATTATTGAACAAAAATACATGGTGGTCTTGAAGGTTCAAAGACTATACAACATGACTATACAACATAATAGACCCGCTTACTAAGGTCTTACCTCCTAATTTATTTGATAAACATGTGGAGGAGATAGGATTGCTGTACGATCCTGATTAGCACTAAGCAAGTGGGAGTTTGTTGGAGTTGGTGCTTGGAGCGCCAATTCGAATAATATATAGTACATTATATTTTATTATTTATTAATAAAATAACTACATTTTCATTTCAAACCTTATTAATGGTATTGTTATTATGCATATTAGATTGATGTATAAATATGATAAGAATGACATCGACCTTAGAATATTCATGTAGTAATACTAGATACTAGGTGGTCCGAAATTGGGGTAAATATTATTATTATAAACTATTCTTAAAAAGTGTGTGTGTGTGTGTGTATTCCTAGTCTATGGTTTTGGAATACAGTCGAATTCTTATAACCTAGAAGACTAACACACGCGTATATTGGAATTGGAGTTCCAATGGTTTGACCCAATGTACCATGAGCGTTGGAAACTCGTATAGACGTGTGGGTATTGGTTTGACAGAATACTGAATGACTCACATGTGATTCCTAATAGTTGGAAGTACACACCACCATCAATAGGAATCTTCTCGAATTGAGTATCATATGTGATCCTTTGACTATAGGATAACATTGGTTTTGTATGAGATCCTCCACATTTTGATTCCATGTATGTCAGATTCCTTTCATGGTCTGGCCTCTAGATGTTTGTTCGTGTATAGTTCAGAAAGGTCGTTCGTATTCTTCGTGAATTTAGAGGTGGTCGAATTACGTACATATTAGCTAGGCTTATATGAAAAACGTGTCTGAACTTAGAGAGTCTCAATATGAAGTGTACTCATTGAGCACTTGGGTAGCCGATTGACCGGTGCATAATCACACGCGTATAACGCAAGCGCGCGTATCGTTCAAGTAGTATAAAAAATATCGATCCCAATAGGACTTAATACCTAAGGTATTAATTTATGAAGCCAAATTTTTACGAGTATCTAATGGATTGATTGTTTGATTGGATGGTGACTTTAAACTTAAAACAAGTAAATAAAATAACGCGAAAGTAAATTAAAGGCAAATTCAATATTATTAAACTATCTAGAGTTGTGAATCCTTCTAATATCTTTTAAAGATGAAGTGGTTATCTTACGTATGCGTAATATATCGGTTTATTAACCTGGAACACGAAAATATGCAAAATCCTCTTCCGATGGTCAGATAAAAATACCCAGTGTAACCCAAATAATTATATTCATATGTCAACCAAGTTACCCAAACTCATTAAGATTAAGTTACAATTATGGCTACCCCGCCCGACATATATATTCCTATCCTGTAACGAAATCTATTAAAAGGTTATGTATCCTCAAGGAAGATCGTGGGCTATTGAGTCTAGGGTCTTAAACCTAAAATCCTTTTTCCAAGTTCATTTTAAATTTACCAAATCAATCTTATTAATGGCCAGTTAAGAAGAAGCATTAAGACTAAGGCTCAATAAATAAACCTTTATATTTCCCAAGCCATAAAATAACCCATTATAAACCAGTGATATTGGAATTCATCACAACCCCAGATAACGGGTTTAGTTACCACACATATCTAAGGCTAGTAAAAAACTTAAATAAAATAAAAGACATAAAGTAAATGCTAGAAATTAAATAAAGTAAATGCTGGAAATTAAATAAAGTAAATACTGGAAATTAAAAATGTAAAAGTACAATAAAAGAAAATATTGGGGTTAGAGGATCCAATTTTATTACTTCTATTTTATATATCTCCCTTATTATAATATATTAACTTTGCCTGATATTACCAACCGACCATATAGGCGGTATCCTGATTAAGTCAAATTAATAATTAATTTCAACCGACCATACATGTGGTATCCAGTTTAGTCAGGTTAAAATCAATTTATATAAGTCCAACCGACCATAAAGGCGGTATCATCATTAAGTCATGTTTTAAATAGTTTATATATTATAATTAAGGGAGATTAATCTAAATATTAGTAATAAAAGCTTTACCTTTCACCCCAGCAGGGGGAAGTTACCTCTTCATTACTGAAAAAGTAAAAACTGAAGAGTAAAGAAAGGAAAGTACTATTGTGTAAAAGTAAATGAAATTAAATACAAAAAGTAAATACTGAAAAGTAAATAAAAGAAAGTGCTAATGCGAAAATTAAATACTGAAAGCCGTAAATAAACAAACAAGATACAATCTTCTTAGTATTCTTAAGGAATTCCTTAGAAAAAAGTATAAATTACAAATGAAATTTCGGCCTCTATTTATAGAAAAAATTTGGCTTCACACGTCGCGACGCGCCGTTGATCTTGGACGCGTGGCAATCAGCTTTTGGAGATGAGGACACGTGGCATCGGCTGAATGATTAACTCAATTATTTGCTCGGCGTCGTGATGCGCAACAGTGTTCGCATCGCGACGCTGACGTCAGCATGACATAAACAATGATGTGTCTCAATGATGAGTGTCGGCAGCATGTGATGGTGACACGTGGCACATCGCATGTTAGAAGATTTCATGTGACATTGACACGTGTTAGGCACACGTTAGCAGATTCGGTGTATGTTAGCAGATTCGGCGCATGTTAGCAGACGACGTATTTTAGCACAACACATTTTAGCAGTAAATTTACATTTTTGCCCTTTTTGTCCAGTTTCCACTGTTTTCGCCCCGAATTGCCTCCAGAGAGTCCTATTATTTTATCTATCTACAAAATAACACAAAACAAATCAAAATATTCACAAAACTCAAGAAACTATACAAAATATTAAGTTAAAGTAGTGGAAAATAGTGATCTATTTACCACTCATCACACCCCCAAACCTAATATTTTACTAGTCTTTGAGCAAAACAACAAAATGAAATAACATAAACATCTTTAAAATAAAAATTAAACTATGCCACTTTCGAAATTAAAAATTAAAAAGACCAGTTTATCTTGGAAATTATAGGGTCGATTTTTGGTTCAAATGCTAAGATTTGGTTAATTAAATCTGGGGCAGTTATGGCAGTAAATAGGAGTTCATTTACAGGTTTTGACACGAACCCATTTCTCCGGGCATCATCAAGAAACACACAAAGAAAATCATAAAATCCATCAGCATTGTACAGTCCAATCGGTTTCTGATGTATGTTCAAGTTCGCCCAAGATAATACTGTAAACGTTTCCTCCATTGTGCCCAAGCCACCTGGCAAAGCAATAAAAGCATTAGCACAATTAATCATTTCCACCAGTCGTTCAGACATACCTTCTCCGTTTGATGGTCTTATAAGATTCGCATCTGCCAAGGGTTTTGGGATGATTCCCAAGACTTAACTGCCTCATTCCTGTACAGCCTTTGAAGCGATCCCCATTAGTCCAAGATTGCCACCGCCATATACTAAGTGCATATTCCTTTCAGCTATGACTCAACCCAATTTATGTGCTGCCTCAACGAACTCTGGCTTAGAACCAACACTAGTACCACAGATGCCTTCAAGAGTGCAATGATGAGTTGAATTTATAACACCTGGAAAAGAGTGAGTAATAATAGCACTAGTATCTTTCAAATGACGATTATTAGCTTAAATAATAAAATAGATCGTGAAAGGTCAAAAAGTCTAGATCTTGTCGGCGAAAATAAAAGAAAACAAATCACAATTATTAGATAAATACAAAGAGAAAATAATATTTACATAAAGTAACATCTTGAATGATGTCTATGCGTCAGGGACAAGCTTCCCATCCAATTTTCTTATAAATTGGCAAACAGGGTCTTTTAAAGTCAGATTCCCGGGACTGAATTGTTGTCTTTCTTTACGAAATTATGTATATAACATGTGAATTGCATGATGAATATATCCACTGGAATGCGTCTCAAGAGTCTTAGATATATCATCCAAAGACTCCTTACTCAATCCATTCCTAATGAATTTAATTTTATCTTCACGGTTATCAGACACCATTCCTAAAGAACGACACCGAGTATTACATGTCATGCGGGCACATTTATAGCAAACACCCATTCTTTTAGCTCTTCTCTTTTTAGCATAGGTGTTTCTTCCTAAACGAGGCAGATATGAAATAAAAGAGTCAGAGGACTCACCTGTCAATCGGACCCGTGCTTCAATAATCCAACGAATGTCATTAGGAATACCTTTGATCATCAATAGTCTCATTCGTTCCAAGCGAGCTTTGTAGACTTTCATCAGAGAGTTTTGAGGAAGAGAAGGAAATTTCTTGTGAAGATTTGCGAGAACTTCTTCCATCCTGAAATATGACTTTACCTACATAAATTAAACACACAAAAATAAAACACACCAAATCTGAATATATACACAAGCTGCATGGGTTGCCTCCCAACTAGCGCTAAGTTTAACGTCGTCAGCTAGACATGACTGCCCGAACGTTAGGCTGGATCTGAAAGTGTGACACTTTCTTTTTTTCGCTCAAATGATTCTCCCCAGTAGTGCTTGACACGCTTGTTTTTAACCTTGAATATTTTGTTGGAGTTGGGATCATGTAACTCAACGGATTTAACTGGTAAAACTTTGATGATTAAAAATGGACTTGACCACCGTGATTTTGGCTTCCATGGGAAGAGTTTCGACCTTGATTTATTTAACAGTACCATATGCCTTGGTTCTAGTTGTATGCGCACTAACTTCTTATCATGTCTCTTTTTGGCCTTTTCTTTATACAATTTGGCATTCTAAAAAGGCTGTATGTGAAATTCCTCCAATTCATTGAGCTGGTGGAACTGTTTATCTTCTGTTGCTTGTAGTGTAAGAATAGGCTTTTTCAGTGCGCAATACACTTTATCTTTAGGCTCCACAGACAGTTGACATACTTTAAGTTTGTCAGTATAACTTTGCATTGCATTGGAGTTTTGGATGGTACTATGTATCACATCAAGTTTGAAACAATCCTCATTCTTTTCGTTAACCGGGAAATTAATGGATTTGAAAACATTGAATGTTACTTTTTGGTCATGTACCCTCATGGTTAGTTCTCATCTTTGTACATCAATAATGGTTCGACCTGTAGCTAAGAATGGTCTCCCGAGGATGATCGGCACGTCTCCGTCTTCCTCCATATCAAGGAGAATAAAATCTGCTGGGAAAATAAATTTGTCAACCTTGACCAATACATCCTCAACTACACCTCTCGGAAATACGAGCGTTCTATCAGCAAGTTGCAGAGAGACTGAGGTGGGCATTGTTTCTTCAATATGCAATTTCCTGAAAATAGAAAAATACATCAAGTTAACACTTGCACCTTGTGTTGGGGTTTTATAAGGAATTACGGGTTGGCGTAGCGGAGCGAGGAAAACAAATTTTTCCGATTTCAAAAATTTTTATTGGAACAATTAAATAAACTTATTTATTTAAATAACCAATACTTAAAATATGAAATTTTAACCCAAGAAATCATATTTCTTTTAATTACCAAATTACCTCAAATATTTACAAATTAATTTTTTTGGTGCTTAATTATGTCAATTACATATTTAATTGATTCCAAATCAATCTCAAAATAATTTTTTCAATTTGCAACTCAAATCCAAAATCTTTCCAGAATTTTCGAGAATTACAGAATCTACCCAGATTTTTAATTAATTACAAATTGGCTCAATTTATTCAAAACACAGCAAGATCAAATCCAATCAATCTCAAATTTGACATACATCAAATATACATCAAATTATATCATATATATGAAAAGCCCCAAATTCTGAATGGGTTAAGAAACCTAATTTCACAAATTACTCAAATTGGGCAATTTATATTAAATTGACAAAATTCAATACATTAATCATCCAATTACCACACCAGTCAAGTCTCATCATCATGAAATTAATCAAGAACAGTTCTAGGCTAATTATGAATGGCTAATTAACTCTAGAATGGAAATTTTAATTTTCTAATTAATTTATTAAGCTTAATTACACTAATAAGCAAATAAATTAATTATACATGCATGAACTCATCCAACAAGCTTCCAACAAATTTAATTACAAACTAAAAGAGTAGAGATATGATCTTAACAACACAATTAAAGTTACGAAAAATGAAACAATTTTCATGTAGAAGAAGAAATGAAATTACTTACAAAATCCAATTTTGCTTTGATTTTCCTTTTCTTTTTCAACAAAAGCTCTCAACTCTCTTTTGTAATTTTTTTTGTTGAACTTGTGCAAGTGTTAGAAAAATTTAAACAAAACCATTTTGTATCAAAAATCCCAATTGCTGATTTTCAAGCCAAAAAATAAACAATTATTTATTTATTTTTGTTGAAATTCAATTGGCATACATTTTAGCTTTAATAAAGTAATAATTTACCTTTAATAAAGTTACCAAATTGTGTTCCAATAATAACATGCCATTTCCAACTTAATCGTTATAAAAGATATTTAATTTATTAATACATTTATTATTTAACAATTAAATAATAAATATAAATATCTTAAATATATGTATTATATTTACATTAAATATCTCAAATACATATAATAATGATATATGTTAAATATCACAAATTGATATTTAATTAATGTGTATTTAATAATATCAAATATTAAATACAAATACGTATTAATTCGGAAATGACTGTTAGGTCCCGATTGCATGTATTTTTCGTTTAACCATTAAACGAGTTATAAATAATCAGTATTATTCATAACAGTTGCCCTAGTGCTCTACGAGTGTATTTCATTGGTGAGACTCTCTAGATTCAGGAATATCCGTCACAAAATCAAATTTCGTGTCCATAATTCAACCACATGTAAATTATGACGAACACGGATAAACTCTCTAAATCATACAGGTCGAGGTCACTTCATACATATAATCCATCCGTCACAGGTATTTGGATTATTCCAGAGATATAGATACAAATGTCAAATCTCTATAGATATAATCACGTCGACGTTTTTATTAGCAATCTCTCAAAAAATACTTAGAACTAATTTCTATAGTGTACCACGGGCCCATGGATTTAACAGATTGTTAATTCCTTATTGAATACCTATGCTCTGTACACAGAGCTGACAGATCCTATCTTGATATACATATGATATCCTGAGCATCAATCCACACGCAACGAATATACGGAGGTCTGATCTAAATAGATCAGTGACGTGACTGCCATACAAGTGTGGAGGATAACTCAGATATCAACAGTGGTATCTCAAGTCAAAGAATCATTATTCTCACTCAACCCGAGATGATTCTTATTGACGTTGGTGTATCATCCACTAATAATCTTCGGTGAGTCATTCAATGTTTATCCGCTATAAACACCTACACGTCTATACAAGTCTCCAAGACTCATGGTTCACTGAGAAACCATCGGAATCCAAGATTCCAATATACGACATGTACCAGTCTCAACGGGTTAACTTTACTGACCAAGTAGTGTAAACCTTGACCGGGAACAGTCTAAGAATGACAACGTCATGATACAACTCAATGTCAGTTGCAAGGCTTTTGTAACAGTATCATAACTAATCAGTCTAAGGTCGGTTACGTTTTTACCATATTAAAGAAGAAGTTATATAAAAGAAACTGTTCATTTTATTCATAATAAAATGTTACATAAGTATTTACAAGGAAATACACAATAAAATTGGCGCTCAGAGCACCAACCCTAACACCTAGATCACACAAAGCCCTACCGATGTTATGCTCTCCTATGATGCAAGGAATGGTGAAACTGCCAGGATCCTTCAACTTTAGGGGAAGCTTCATCTGGATGATAGCGTTGTATTCTTCTGTTAATGCTACTGTCTCGTAATCTCCCAATCTTCTCTTTCGTGAAAGAATGTCTTTCATGAATTTGACATAGCTAGACATTTGTTCCAACGCTCTTGCAAATGGAATGTTGATATGCAGCTTTTTGAATACCTCCAAAAATCGAGCAAACTGCTTGTTCAGTTTGTTTTTCTATAGACGCTGTGGAAAATGTGGAGGTGGAGTGATTCTTTCTTGATCTTTTTCCTTTGCTTCTTTTTCCTCCATCTGTGGAACTGCTTCGCTGCTTTCTTTTGGTACTTCTTTAATGGATGGCTTGATTCCAACATCTTTGTTGATTTCTGTACCGCTTTTTAAAATGTTGGCATGACATTGCTCATTCCCTATGTTCCTTGGATTTGGTTATGTGTTTCTAGGAAGGGTACCTTGCGGTCTGTAACTCTGAGCATTGGCCAGTTGTCCAATTTAGTTTTACAGTGCCTTAATAGACGCAGATTGGCTTTGAAACATAGTATCATATTTTTTTAACTGAGCTAGCACTTCTTCTATTCATGGTTCTTTTTCATGCTCATGGCCTTTGTTTTGTTGTTGGTATCCGGGTGGTGGATAGTTCTTTTGCCCTGAATTGTTACTCCATGCGAAATTGGGATGATTCCTCCATCCTGGGTTGTAGGTGTTGAAATATTGATTGTTCCCATGTCTGTTGAAATTGTTGACATAATTCACTGTCTCTTCATGTTGGTTTGTCTTTGGTGCTCCTCCATATGGTGAACTTGTGGATCCAATATTGCTTTGCATGCTGAGAGTTTCCATGAATTTGCATATCTGATCCAGCTTGGCATTCACTGGTGTGTTGGCACTAACTTCATAAATTCCAGTAATTCTTTGGATCATGCTCCTTTTCTGTTGGCCACAATGAATTGTTGGTTTCCATTTCTTCAATTAAGTCACATGCCTGATCTTCTCATTTTTCCATTAAAGCTCCACCAGCAGCAGCATCAATTGTGGTTCTCATTATTCCAGAAAGTCCATTATAGAAAGTTTGGACTTGTAGCCACTTTGCAATCTCATGGTGTGGACATTTTCTGAGCAAATCGTTGTACCTTTCCCAAGCTTCGCAAGGAGATTCCGAGTCATGTTGCACAAAGGATGTGATGTCATTCCTCAGTTTTGCAATTCTGGCTGGTGGGAAGTACTTTGCAAGAAATTTTGTGGCTAGAGTGTTCCAAGTTATGATGGAACCTGCTGGTAGTGAATGTCATTCCTCATTATTCTTGTAGTGCAAGAATAGGCTTTTTTAGTGCGCAATACACTTTATCTTTAGGCTCCACAAACAGTTGACATGCTTTAAGTTTGTCAGTAGAACTTTGCATTGCATTGGAGGTCGGGGTGGTACTATGTATCATATCAAGTCTGAAACATTCCTCATTCTTTTCGTCATTCGGGAAATTCATGGCTTTGAAAACATTGACTGTTACTTCTTGGTCCTGTACCCTCATGGTTAGTTCTCATTTTTGTACATCAATAATGGTTCGACCTGTAGCCAAGAATGGTCTCCCGAGGATGATCGACACGTCTTCGTCTTCCTCCATATCAATGACAATAAAATCTACTAGGAAAATAAATTTGTCAACCTTGACCAGCACATCCTTAACTACACCTCTCGGAAATACGAGCGTTCTATCAGCAAGTTGCAGAGAGACTGAGGTGGGCATTGTTTCTCCAATCTGTAAATTTCTGAAAATAGAAAAAACATCAAGTTAAAACTTGCACCTAGTGTTGGTGTTTTATAAGGAATTAAGGGTTGGCACAACAGAGCGCAGAAAACGAATTTTTCCGATTTCAAAAATTTTTCTTGGAACAATTAAATAAACTTATTTATTTAATTAACCAATACTTAAAATATGAAATTTTAACCCAAGAAATCATATTTCTTTTAATTACCAAATTACCCCAAACTTTTACAAATTAATTATTTTGGTACTTGTAGACAACGGGAACCTGGGCGACGCATGCTGTCACGGGCTCGCGGCCCGGTCGGGAGTACGGAGTAGCCACTGGGGACTAAACCGGAGAATAATGGAGTCGCCACCCGGTGTGAACCGGGAAAATGAGATTTAAGGCCGCACTCACCCCTCGCAAGGGAAGACCTCAAACCGTTGGGTTCGGAATGGTCCCTTACTCATGTCACTTGTAATGAAAGGATTTATATAATAATTTAAAACAAGCTGAAGTAACACTTATTTCTAAGGGTATCATGCTTCTAAATTCACATTTATAAAATAAAATATGCGCCTAAATATACATGTATTTCACATATAAGATTGCATGCTTAGAAGTACATTAAATCAACAAACAGACAATTTCATTGGCATGTTGTATTCATGGAAACACAAGCACATACTAACCACACAAGTACACATAAAGGCGAATCAAATGATGGTGAACATGTGATTTCATAGACATATCATAACAAATAGCCATTACATGTCCATGCACAAATAAAAGGTCAACTAAGTACATAATGCAAAAAGACGCTTAGGGATGCAATTAGGCATTAAAGTGAGCATGCTATGACGTGGTGCAAAAGAAGATAGATATAGACACAGACGCACATATGATGAAAATGACTCAATTCAGTGTATTCACGTTCGTGTAGCGTTCGTAAACGCGTTCGAACGGTAAACAGAAGGTTCGCGTCCGTATAGTGTTTGATAACGCGTTCGAACGGGACCAGACAGAAAACATGCGTTCGTGCGGCGTTTCGGAACGCGTTCGAACGGGTTACAGCAGTGACCTCCAAAATGCAGTAAACAACATGACACATATATGAACATATGAATATATGACTTCTCGTACATAACAACAGATTAAGGGGCGCGGCAAATCATTGTAGCAAAGGTAGCTTTTAAGCATTTTCATCCCTCAAAGTGGAGGACCCTTGATCTCACTTGATAAGCCCATGCGCAATGCAATATGATGCATGAATTTTCAAAAAGACATTATGAAGCGAATAACTAAATAAAAGAGGCCCGGCGAAGTACTGCCGTAAAGGTGGCCTTTTGGGGCTCTTTGTCTCTCAAAGAGAAGACCTTTAGACCAACATACTAAGCCCATGCGCGTCACATCACAATACATGAAATAAAGAGAATAAAAGTGTAGGACTTCATATGCCCGATTGAACGTACATTCAACCCAAACACACTTCGTCCGGTGCGGCGAAGTAGTGTCACAAAGGTGGCCTTTTAGGCTCTTCGTCTCTCAAAGATGGGACCTTTAGACTAACTCACTAAGCCCATGCGCTCGATCGCATCATGCATACAAAAATAAAGACAATCATATCAAACTTAGTATGCCCGATTGAACATATCTTACATCCAACCGAACACACATCAACCGGCGCGGCAAAGCATCGTGGTAAAGGGCTTTAACCCTTCCCCATAGGGGATCTTTCATTCCACTTACTATGCCCATGCGCTCGATCGCATCATAACATAAATAAATAACATGCGGAAATTAAAAGGCGGAATAATAAAGTGAGAATAATCAAAATAACATAAAGCGAAATATACGCCATTTACTCAAGTGGTACGTGGAGTTGTATCCCAAGTACAGACCGCACTACCGTCCATTCGGAATCGGCTACGGAATTTACGTCTGGGTTTCCATCCTATATACCACGAGGGATGACGTATTTTCCGTTTTACTCAATGGCCACAACACACATCATATGCAAACAATATTCAATAAATAATTAACACAAAAAGAATCATTAAAAATCAAATAAAAAGTGTGAAAGGTACCCTCAGGTCTAACCTTTTTAAGTCGTCTTCCGGACTCGCGTTTACAACCGTCGGAAGGGCTATCACTCCGCAACTTTTCTGGTTCACTGGTTTGCATTTTACCTCGCTGTTTCACTGTTTTGCTCGCTGTTTTCACTCCGTTTTGCTGCTATTTCACTGCCGCTTCGCTGCTCACTGTTTCAGGTACATTTATGGACTGTTTTGTGCGGTTTTGGGGCTGTTTTGGGGTATTTTCGGGGACTGACTTACTCACTATTTGGCTTACTGTTGAGGGGCTGTTTGGCTTACTGTTTTATGGTGATTTTCGGTGATGGCAGTGAGGGTTTATGTGCTCGGTTTGGGCAGTGGCGTGTTATTTGTAGTTTGGCTGGTCAGGTGTTTAGATGGGCTGCTGCATCAAGGGTTTATTGTTTGTTTGTTGGTTTTGGCTGGGTGGGGACGTGTGAGTTATTATGAGGCAGTGACGTGAGTAGGGAAGGTTACGTGTTGAGGGCTATGAAGGCTAATTGAGTGAAGGGTTTATGGCAGGCTGTGAGTTGGCTATGCGTGAAGGCTATTGGTTTGTTGGCAGGCGTGAATGGCTTGTGTTTGTGGAGTTGTTTGTGCGGCAGTGGGCAGTGAGTGGTTAGGTGGCGAGCTATTAGGGCTTGGTCATTGTTGTTGTGGCCGTCTGTCTTGTGTTAGATGGCTCGGCTGAGGGTTACGTGATGAGGGGCTTCTGTGTGAGGGTGTGTTACGTGAAGTTGAGGGTTTGAGTAAGGGGCTTCTACGAAGTTGAGAGTGTGTGGCTAAGAGGGAGGCTTGATCGCCGAGAGTTGTGAGAAGTACTGGGCTGTGTGTGATGGTTTTGGGGGTTGTTTAGGTTTAGTTTTTTTGAGGGAGAGTGGTGCCGTGGATCTCTGTTTGTGTTTTCGTTTTATTTTGGCCGTGAATTAGAGAGTTGTCCATGAGCTCTTAGGGTTGATTTAGTGTGTGTTTTATAGTTGTCAATTAGGGTTTGCATGGATAGGGATTTGATTTAGTGTTAAAGAAGGAAATCAGTGGATTTGAGGGAGACAAGATTGGTTTAGATTAGGAAGGTAGTATATTTAGTTTGTGTTAATTAGGCATACAATATTTTAAGTTAGGAATAATATATTTTTAATTAGGAATACTATTTGTTGATTGATTTTAATTTGGAAGTGAATTATTTAATTTTGGTATTTGATTTTTGATTTATTTGATTTAATTTTTAATTGCAATTAATTTAATTTATTAATTTAATTGGTTTGTGAATTTAATTTAAAATTTGTGACATATATTTTAAATGTTTTAATTATTTTGATTTGTGACATATATTAATTATTTCTTTGGATGTGATTTAATGGGCTTGGGCTAAGGTTAAGTTTTTTTTTTTAAACGGAGATCCAACCCCGAACCGTTACTGTGAGGTGGTCCATTCCTGAACCGTTACTGTGAGGTGTTCATTCTTGAACTGTTACTGTGAGTTGGTCCATTCCCGAACCTTTACTGTGAGGTGTTCATTCTCGAACTATGCTTCCATTCTTGGAGTGCCATTCCCGGCTTGTTCATTCCTGAACTGTACTTCCATTATCGGAGTGCCATTCCCGGCTTGTTCATTCCGTCAGGCTGTTACATATAAACATCCTTCAAAAGGTTTCCGTTAAGGAAAGCGGTTTTGACATCCATCTATCATATTTCATAATCGAAATATGCAGCAAAAGCAAGCATTATCCGAATGGATTTAATCATGGCAACGGGTAAAAGGTTTCGTCATAATCGACACCATATTGATTACGATACCCTTTCACTACAAGCCTAGCTTTGTACGTTTGTATGTTTCCATCCATGTCTGTCTTCACCATGAAGACTCATTTGCTACCAATAGGCACAATGTCTTATGGTACATCAACCAGTGTCCAAACTTGGTTGTATACATGGAATCCATTTCGGACTTCATGGCACCTTGCCATATAGCGGAGTCGATATCTTGTATCACTACCTCATACGTAGCCGGCTTATTATCCTCAATAAGACTAATATCTACGTGAGGTGAGATCAGAAACCCATACCTCTTATGTTGTTTTCTGACTCTCCCCGACCTACGCGGTTCTTGTGTATTAGAAGATTATGGAACAGTCTCATCCCTGATGAACTGTTGGTGTTCCGTTAGAGATCGGTGCCAGGAACAGTATTACTCTGATTTTCATCGAGTTCTACTTTCCTCATATTTACCACTGCATTTAGGAATTCCTCTAAGGAAAACCTCATGGAGAGAAACAAATATTTTTGTTCTCTTGTGGGTTGTGGAAATTGGTTCCCCTAGGATAACCAATTGCAAATAGGCACTTATCCGATTTTGGTTCTAGTTTGGTACCATCCAAACGTTTAACATGCCCAGCATCCCCAAATCTTCAGGAATGAGAAACCCGATTTCTTTCCTGTCGGTATTTCATAAGGAGTCTGTCCAACAGACTTTGACGGAACCTTATTCAAAATAAGTATTGCACTGTTCAATGCGTATCCCGTGAAGGAAATTAGTAGCTCAGTGCGACTCATTATTTATCTTACCATGTCCAACAAAGTTTGGTTTCTCCGTTCGGACACACCACTCAAATGAGGTGTTCCGAGAGGAGTCCACTGTGAAAGAATACCATACTTTTTCAAGTAATCAATAAACACATTGCTTAAGTATTCTACACCACGGTCTGACCGTAATATTTTAATACCTTTGTCTGTCTGTTTGTCCACTTCGTGTCGAAACTCTTTGAATATATCAAAAGTTTTCGACTTGCGTGTCATAAGATACACATAACCATAACATGATGCAACATTCGTAACGTAGCCTAGCTAGACATGGGCCCACATACGTCACCATGAACGAGGGCTAACAGTTCGGTGGCACGTACACCCTTACCGCAAAAAGGTGTTTTAGGCATTTTGCCTAATAAACAAGATTCACATATGTCATAAGAATTAGGATCAAATCCGCCCATGTATCCACTCTTCGAAAGTGTGGATATACGAGTCTTGATAATGTGTCCCAGACAACAATGCCACAGATAAGTCTCATCTGTGTTACTTAGTTTGAGCCTTTTGTTTGTCATGTTATATGTTTGAGATTCATTTATATTCAAAATATAAAGACTATTATTAACATATGCTATACATATCAAAATGTTATCTTTATATACGAAACACCTAGTGTTCCAGAATACAAAGGTACACCCACAACGGGTTAAATAAAATACAGAGATGATGTTCCTTAGTCAAACTAAGTATAAAATAACAGTCACCTAATGTAATTACATACCTCAAGGGCAGATACAAAACATAGGTCTCAACGGCCAAAACAGCGACTCTCATCCCATTTCCGACTCGTAGGTCGATCTCGTCTGAAGCCAGTATCCTATTAATCAGTAGATCCTACACACCAGTACATATGTGAGTACCACATCCAGAATCAAAAATCTAATTTTTAAAACTAGTAGTAAATATATTTATAACAAACATACCTGAAGTCAGAGCCTTGCCCGTCTTCACTTCCTCTAACTCCACCTTGTACTCACGGCAGTCACGTTTCCAGTGACCTCGTTTACCACAATATAGGAAGACGTCTTGGGATATGTCATTAGTCTTCCCAGAAGACTGTGATGATTTAGCCTTGCCATTTTTCTTCCTTTTCTTCACACCCCCAGAAGCCTTCGGCCAAGCCTTGGCCATCTGGGATGTCGAAGTAAGGTGCGCCTCACGCTTCTTGCCCTTCAGAAGCTCTGGCTCTGCTTCTTTCAACATCGCCATTAACTCTCCAAGATTTTTCTCTTGGTTCATCATATTATAGTTTATGATGAAATCGCCCCAGCATTCGGGCAAAGACTGTAAGATCAAATCTATAGAAGTCTCGGCCTCGAAGGTTATGCCCAGCTGACCTAGCTGTTCGATGTCAGCAATCATTTGCGACACATAGTGCTCAACAGACGTACCCTCTGACATACGCGAGCGAAAGAGCTTCTTATGCAATTCGTGCTTCTGAGATCTAAGATTAGATGTGTGAAGATCCTTCAATTTCAACATCATACTATAAGGATCCAATCCTTTGTTCTGACGACGAAACTGATGAGTCATTGCGGCAAGCATGACAGATTAAGCACTAAAGTTATCATCACGATGAGTCTTCCAAAGCTCATGCTCTACTATTTGCTCAACTCCGGGCTCAGGCCTGAGAGGTTTCTCTATAACATAGAGTAACTTCTCGGCTTCCATGACTATCCTGAGATTCATCTCCCAATCTGGAAAATTGGAGTCGTTAAAGACATTATCTCCCATGACGATGTCCCTAACGCTAATCTTTCCAGCCATCTCGATTGCAATAGTCCAACTATTCAATCAATGATATCGGGTACTCTCAAAATGTAATGGTTACTATAGTCCAACTATATAACCAACTACAAGTGGAGTAATGTCTTGTACAGTCTAACTGTTCAAAGAAAGCAATATTCAATATTAGTCCAACTAATATATATTTATAACGATGATAAATAAAATAAAAGAGCGTGTATTGGCAAGTATTTAAACGAAATTGTAAATTTATTATTAGTCTCCCACTATTTTTCGGCGAGCCTCTAACCCTCTGTGGAGTACTCGGGAAACCTAGTTTCCCAGTGGGCTAGGATCCCGTTAAATAACACACAACCTTGACTTTGGCCAACAAGCTGTATGAAACTTAACTAGGTAGATCTCTTAGATCAATTGGATCTCATCCAAATCCTAGATTAATTTTCTCTCTCATAATTAATCCCATATTAATTCTGTTCGAGTCAAATGTCATCGGTGAATCTTTAGGAAGTGACCCAAGAGATCCCTGGATATGTTGGCAGTAAATTCGATTGTCAGACTATCTGAACACGTGCGTACCCGGTACCACGTTCTTACCGATTTACAAGACATGGTTGGCTTCTAGCAAAGCACCATGCCTACCCAATTCTCCAGAAATATTCAACAAAAAAATATATAATTTATATCAGGTATAGTATACTATGTATTAGGTATTACGATCCAGTATCGGATGTCACATGCTAGGCCTGGGGCTGGAATTGTGTCTGCCCCGTATAAAGTATATATCGGATCACTAGCAACTAGTCTCTTTAATCGGATAATCATGACCTAGTCATACTATCCCGATAGCTGCAGCATTTGAGAGTACTAATTATGTATCCATGTGTGATCATCATCTCCATATGACTGAAGTGATACTTCCATCTTGACATCACACCCAATACACTACGATTCTCAGTAAGCCCAGAAGAGGCGTACACAGAACCTGTTAAAGCTCCGGACGACCAAAACCAAAGCGTACTGATTGTCGCAAGTATTAGTGATGCAAGTCTTAGGTTAAGACCACATACACCTACCCCGATTCGGATTCCCATAGACACATAGTCATACTACCAATGGGATTCCGAGGGGTCTATCCAGAGCCAACATGTTCCCGGTCCAACGGCTAACAGAATCTCCTATCACACTTGCATAAGTGTCCAATACTTTAATATATGAGAACTATGTTGTTAAGCTTCCATAACGCACACAAGTGCAATACTAGTCTATTTCGCATTATCGATGTCCAGTCTCGATAATACTACGACTATGGATATTTAATGATTAAACCTTTTGTGGATTAATATTGTCTCATATCTTATTAATCTGGTACTAATCATATAGACTTTTATCATTTATATATCCAAGTAACCAATTATAAATGATAAAAGAGAAATTTCATTTGTCACATAGTTAATTTGTACAAAGAACACCATGTCTTTTACAAATAGTGATGTTATGGGTCATAATTGTCCAACACTTATAAGATTTTTTCATTGCTCCTAGATATCATATATGTAAAAACAGCCAGATCAATATTGAAATTATTAGGTGAACTTGTATCATCTGAGGCTCCAACAACATGTCCTATTAGAGCTTGATTTTATTGATTGTGAATTACAGTAGGAGATAAGTTCCTCTTAATTTGCTCCATCATATGTGGAACATTTCCTTCTTGCCCTACTGTTATAGGCGTAACTTCCTCATCTTGAGATGAGGCAATGTCTTTTCCATAATTACTTCTTGTCTTTGGCAGCATCTTGCTAGTGGATCCCACCGGGACTACCAAAAAATTACTATCGGCTCTAAAAATTGGTGTTGTTGAACATGCCAGAGGAGCGGGTCCTCTATGTTGAAATTGATGATAATGACTGACTTCTGAAAAACTTGTGATTGTTAATGGGCATTTTAAAGTCTAAAAGGGATGAATAATTTAGATTCTAAACAGGATGTTAAAAACTTTATTTTTGGATCTACTGTAACTGAAATCGAGATTGAAACTGAAAGCAAATTGCTTTAATTAATGAAACTGTGATTACAAAATGAAAGCTGAAATTGAGGAATTAATGTACGATTAAACTACTGGACATAGAGAATTTTAAAAGGACTAAGTCTATTGGAGATGAATTTTTAAAAGAATAGACTGTAGGAAATAGAGTAGTTGTTGTATTCATGTCTATTGATCGAGTTGTTAATTTTTAGGATTGATTATTTGGGCTCCTCCTTTGTTCCCATTTTGATTTTATGGCTCTTGAAAATAATTGTCTTGTAATGCTCCTCAACTTCTTATGTATGTTCTGCATATCTAGTTAACTTCCTCCAAATGTTCCGCTATGATCTTGTAACCATCACATCCCGCAAGCTGCGCTCCTCCATGTTGTGCTAACATCCTGCAATTTTGAAGGCTTGTTGATTTGGCACTCTCAAGTATAACCCAACATCAGACTATATCTTCAGAACGACACATCAGAACTTAGCATTCATTTATATTCTCCAAATGGTGGAAGCACAACAAGACAGACTCATCATCCTTCAACACCAATCTTTCATATTCAGAGTCAGAACTGTATTTCAGATCCTTCGAATCAGAAACTCAGAAATCAGAGAAACCAGAGTCAGATCCTTATAATCAGAGACTCAAGACCCAGAGTCAGAGGCAGAACCAGAGAAACCAGAGTCAAAGTCATATCCTTGGAATCAGTGTCAGAATTTGAACCTCATTAGAATCAGACCCTTAGAACCTCAAACCCACCTCAGAATCATGATCAAAATCAGAGCCCAAAATCAAGATCATATTTCAGAGTCAGACCTTCAGAAATAAAATATGAACCTAATCATATTCTTAAAATCAGGAACTGATAAGTGCATGAAAATGTAATTTGAACATCACTAATTCAGCTTTATTATCAAGTATTTAATTTTAATTGTAGTTTATTTTATGTTTTGTTATTAGGAAGCCATGGAATATGAATCTTGGAGAAATTGTACGTGTTTTGGGATATTACGGATGCATCAGAAGCACGCAGGAAGAGCGGAAACGCACACTCGGAAAAAGAGTTGTGTTAAATTGACTAATGTTTTAAGTGTGCAGGAATTAGAAAAATTATCATCTCAGACACAACCAAATCCAAGAGGGAATAACATGGAACATGTTGACCATGAAGCATCTAATGTAAAATGTGTTAATGTCATAAGCACTCGGAGTGGTAAGGAGATAGGCATGCAGGACACCTCCAACATTATAGGTGACACCACAGGTAATAATACAGATATTCCTCATGAAGAACAAGTGACGCAGAACCCAGTTCGAGTACCTTTCCCCCAAACTCTTAGGCCTACTGCGAGAGCTACAGACCCTAATGGTGAGATCCTAGAACATTTAAAGCAAGTAAAGATTAATCTTCCTCTGTTACATGTGATCAAACAGGTTCCCACATATGCGAAGGTTTTGAAGGATCTATGCACCATGAAGAGAAAGCATCATGTGAAAAAGAATGCATTCCTGACAGAGCAAGCAAGTGCAGTAATTGACCAGAGGGCCCCACCAAAATACAAAGATCCGGGATGTCCTATTATTGCTTGCCACATTGGCACATATGAGTTCGGTCATGCTTTATTAGATTTAGGTGCTAGTGTTAATCTCATGCCATATTCAATCTATATGTGTAGACACTTGTATTTTTGCATGAAAGCCCAATGATGAGCCTCATATGGAGGCACTACCCGATAAGTTGCGGAAGTCGCGGGAAACGGGCGTCGGAAGGAAATAATTTAAAAATAAATACATCAACAAATTTAACTCGCTAATTGGCCTCGGGTTCACCCGATTAATCTCTGTTTTAAAATATTAAGCCTTGGCCCAAAACCTTCGCACCCATCCAAAGCCCATTTCACCCAAGCCCAATCCAAAAATAATTAAAACATTTAAAACACATGTCACAAATTAAATTAAATCCAATTAAATCAAATCAAATCTAATTAAATCAAAATAAATCCCATTCCAAAATTAAATAAATATCTTCCTAATTTAAATAAATCACTCACTAAATCAAAGATATTCCCCACCAAAAATACACAAATTCTTTCCTTAAATAATTGAATTAAATACATCCCTTTATTGCATGATTTTTGTGTCCTTGTTTTAAAATCCCATGCAATGAAACCTTAAGCTCACCATTATAAAAAGAGACTTATCCACAACCCTAATGGTCTCTCTCTTCCTCCCTCTTGGCTCTCATTCATGCCTCACCTCTCTCTATCCACTCTCGGTCCACTCTCAAAAAACAGTCCACATATCACCCCTCATTCAAACAATGACAAACAAAAAGAAAAATAAACCCTAAACTAATAACCACAAAGCTCTCTTCATTCTCTCTCAAAACACACAGCAAAGCATCAAACAGCCACGCCCTTCTCTACAAAACCAAATAAAACAATCATCTCTCTCGGCAGTCCTCAACAAAAACACACAACAAACCTTAAAAACTCTCCCTCACGCAGACCCCACAGACAGCCACCTTGCCCCTCATCAACGTGAGCAGCCTTTAAAGGCTCTCTCTTATATTCAGCAAACTGCCACTCACAAACAGCCCTTCATGGCCAAACAATAAACACGTTAAAATCTCGTTCACGCGCAACCCTCATATTAGCCAAGCACTATCCACGCAGCCCTCACAGAAACCATGTACACAAAATTCCCTAACCGACGAATGCCATAACAAATAAACCCTAGCAGCCTACACATGCCATTCTCACTCCTCACGCTCAGCGTCCTCACAAAAAACGACAAACCCTAAATAACCCCTCATCAAAAATCACCCAAATAGTAGCCCCTAAAACGCCCAAAACAGTCCCAAAAATAACCACCAAACAGCAGTAAAAAAAATCGAGAAAACAGCAGTAAAAATAGTCTAAAAGAACGACTGAAAACAGAGAAAACAGCGAGCAAAATAGTAGTGAAACCGAATCAGAAAAGCTACGGAATATTAACCCTTCCGGCGACGACGTAACACACTTCCGAGGAGCATCTTAAAAGGTAGGACCTGAGGGCCCCCTTTTTTATTATTTATCTTTTCGGTTATTCTTAGTCGATTATTCGCATGCATCGTAGTGTTTTACGTATGGTTTCATTTGTGTTGGGTTGATGATTGAGTGTTATCCCTTGTGATATATCGGATGGAAACCCAGACGTAAATTCTGTAGCCGAATCCGAATGGACGATAGTGCGGTCTGTACTTGGGCTACAACTCCATGTACCGCTTGAGGAACTTTCAAGCACGTGTTTCATTTTGGTATTTAATTTCGTGTTTATTGTTCCGTCTTTTATTTTCTATGTATTTTTTCCTTGTTCATGCATTGTAATCTAGTGCGCATGGGCTAATTACGTTGGTTTAAAGGTACTCTATTTGAGGGAGTGAAATGCCGAAAGGCTACCTTTACCACGATGTTTTGCCACGCCGGACGAAGTATGTTTGATTGACCGTGAGATATGTTCAATCGGGCATACGAGGTCCCATATTATTACTTTGTTTATTCATCTATTGTTACTTGATGCGCATGGGCTAATCATGTGAGTTAAGGTCCTCTATTCGAGGGAAATGCCTAATGGCTACCTTTACCATGAAGTTTTGTAGTGCCAGACGAAGTACGTTTGATTGAACGTGAGATATGTTCAATCAGACATACGAGGTCCCATATTATTACTTTGTTTATTCATGTATTGTTACTTGATGCGCATGGGCAAATCATGTGAGTTAAAGTTCCTCTATTCGAGGGAAATGCTTAATGGCTACCTTTACCACGATGTTTTACTGCGCCGGACGAAGTACGTTTGATTGAACGTGAGATATGTTCAATCGGGCATACGAGGTCCCATATTATTACTTTGTTTATTCATTCATTGATAATTTAGTGCGCATGGGCTAATCATGTGGGTTAAAGGTCCTCCATTCGAGGGAAATGCCTAATAGCTACCTTTACCATGATATTTTACCGCGCCGGACGAAGTACGTTTGATTGAACTTGAGATATGTTCAATCGGGCATACGAGGTCCCATATTATTTATTTTTTATTCATGCATTGATAATCTAGTGCGCATGGGCTAATCATGTAGATTAAAGGTCATTCATTTGAGGGAAATGCCTAAAGGCTACCTTTATCACGATGTTCTGCCGAGTACACTCGATTGAATGTGAAATATGTTCAATCAGGCATACGAGGTCCCATATAATTTATTTGTTTATTCCCTCATTGTAATCTAGTGCGCATGGGCTAATCATGTCGGATTAAAGGTCCTCCATTTGAGGGATAAAAGCCTAAAGGCTACCTTTACCACGATGTTTTGCCGTGCCAGACGAAGTATACTCGATTGAATGAGAAATACGTTCAATCGGGCATACGAGGTCCTATATTATGTATTTGTTATTTCACGCATGTGTTTGTGTCGTTTCAGATACCATTTTGGTAATCTCGTTCGAACACATTTCCGAACGCTACACGAACTTATGCATTCTGCCTCAGTCCGTTCAAACGCATTTACGAATGCTACTCGAACGGGCATACATTTTGTTTTATCATGCATCAAGTCTTATCCCGTTCAAACGCATTTCCGAACGTTATTCGAACGCGGACATTCTGTTTACCGTTCAAACGCGTTATCAAATGCTCCACGAACGTGCATGTAATGGATCGACTTCTTTTCCTTATATTTCGTGCATGTTTGATTATCTAGTCATTTCTCTCGCATTACATAATTAACCATATCAGTTCATTATTGACGCTTTTACCGTTATTAATTATTTATATTTCTGTATTTATTTACTTGATATGTTCATGAGATTATGTGCTCGCTTTTGTTATTAATGCCTTTATAGTTGTTATTAGTTACATTATTGCGCTTCATTGTTTAATATGTTTATGAATCATGCATTTTGCCTTCATTTTTTTATTTACGTTTATGGGTGTGCGAATTCATATGTTTATTTAAATTATCTTGCATGTGTTGTATAAGACTTGGTTATATTATCGCATAAATCCTTTCATTACAATTGGCATAAGTAAGGGACCATTCTGAACCCAACAGTTTGAGGTCTTCCCTTGCGAGGGTGAGTGCGGCCTTAAATCATTTCCCAGTTCACACTGGGTGGCGACTCCATTTTATTTCTCCAGTTTAGTCCCACGCGGGCTACTTCGTACTCTCGATCGGGCCGCGAGCCCGGGACAGCGTCATCCACTTCTGTACCTCGTCTAAAGTCTGGCGACTCCACTGGGGATAAAGAATCGGCCCCGAAATAATGTCTTGTAATGTTTGTGATTTTTGCTTTAGTTAACCTTGTCTAGAGTTGATTTAACCTAAGGTATTATTAGAGTTAGATAATGATTTGGTGTCTTCCTTCACTCACTACCTTTTTAAAGCCAAAAGGAAAAGCTGTGAAGACATCTAGATAATCATTTACTTGAAGCTTACCTTGGAGTATATTTAAAGTGATGGACTAATTTGGATGATCTGTTGTTTATTCCTGTCACCAAGGCGATAAGAGCCTAAGAGGTATGGGTATTTAAGAGAGTTCGCACCACCCTCCCTCTGGGGAATTTTCAATAGAGGAATCCATTTGACAATTATGCATGTATCGTGAAGTCATTTTCGCTCGAAGCGGCGGATTGTTATATGGTACCATCACTCGTTGGCACGTACCTTAGGGTATAAAAAAGGGCGCTCACTTGGTCGCTCGAACCCTTGAGTGGGGAGACCTAGTTGTAGGCAATCCTTCGCCGGCGGGAGCCTTTATCTATACTCCTCTAAACCCACATGTGAACCATAGTTGTATGACATATAGAAGCCACCATTTTATGCTTGTGTTTGGGACCATCATCATTTGGATTCAGTTGGACTTCTTGTCATGAGATGTGAACTTGTTGGGCCATTTAAACTAGGGCGAGTTTGTGTTTTTTGACAATTGGGCCAAAAGCTTCTAAAATACTGATGGGCCACTTTGTGTTTGGGCCCCCTATCATTTGAAGTTGTTTAGCCACGTTATTGCAAAAGTGTAAACATGTTGGGCCTTTTTCAACGGAGACAAGTTTACACCTCGCAATAATATGATTGAATGATTTGAAATGATAATGGGCCAACTTGTATGAAAACCTTGATGAGTTTAGAAAGTCCAAACATGATCCAAATATGCTAGAAGCATGAGTTCGATATCCACACTGGCTTTCATCCAGAAAGAATATGCCTTGTTACGACATATTTGTATACTTTTGGATGCTTCTAAGTTCATCCCCATGACCACGGTTGCCGAAAGCCCAATTCTTCGTTTCTAGGCAATTGCATGATCTCATAATCGGCTTAGTCCATGTTGTAAATGGGCGGTCTTTGTCTTTTACCGATGGAAAGGGACTGAAGTGACCAAGGTTCACCCCGTAGCATAGGAGAGAGCGATTTTGTGTACCTTGCATTGGTACACAAAATAAACCATACCTAGGATAGAAATGGACTTACCACGAGTATGGGAGAAATAAGGTCGGAAGGATATATTCTGTTTTGGTAACCACACATCTTATATATCTCATGCATCACATGCATACACGTATCATGTTAACTCATAGTTTCGACAGCCATCATAGATATCCGTTGGGTTAGAAAAGAAGGAAGACTTGTTAAAAAAATAGTTAGAAAACATGAGCGAGTCAGATAATGAGTTTTCCCGCCTGGATCAATTAGAGACCAAAGTAACCAAAATTACCGAGCAACTATAAGTTTTGACTTATGTTGTGGCCAGTTTGACCGTACCTCATATAGCCAATAATATGAGGTTCTGCAATCGGAATAAAAAGATCATTGGGGGGCCTTCAGGGACCAAGCCCACTCCTTCTGAGGTCACCCCTATCAGAAACAGGCGATTCTCCAATTTTGGTAGACCATTGTCAGAGGTGTTTGAAGAACAGAAAAGGCAAGGACTCCTAAATCCCTTAGAACCTAAACCACTTCCAAACCCTATGCCCCGCTACCTTGACCTAAACCTATATTGTTACCTCCATCAGCAAAAAGGCCATGAAACTGACAAATGCACCCGCCTTAGGCATGAAATCCAAGACCTCATTGATGCCCATAAAATACCCGACCTAGAAAAAGAACAACCCAACACATATAAAAACCTTCCACCCACCCACATGATCAACTCCGGCCTACCCGACAGCCTTGTCCTCCAAACTCACAACCACCAAACTTCCTGCATCGGGATATGGGGCAACAGTAGTAAAGATGAGATAGAGCAGAAGGGGGATTTCTGGGAAAACTTCTTGAACAGTGACAAGGAAGAGGTTACAAAGGGGGAAGTAAATGGGAAAAAGAACTACTGCAGTTGGAGAATCTGATGTTTGAAGAAAGCAAGAAGACGGAAGAAGGTGAGGCTGCAAATTTCGGAGATGCTTACTTTCTTGATCTGATTCAATTTTAGTCCTACATTTATTAATAATAAAGACATTGATTTTGCCTACTTGTTCGAGTCTTTTCCTCAATAGTTAAGCATGATTCCGATGATGAAATTGTTTGCTTTAGGGTGAAACCTTAGAAACAATAAGTGCGAGATGTGCTCTTATCCCATATTTTGAGTGGTTGATCTCGACTAGACTCGCGAGCACTTAATTATAGGATCTTAGCAGTGAAAGTCTTAGTAGTCGGCAAGGTGACTAGTTGAAGAGAGTACGGATCGATGAATGACCGTTCACTTAGATGTCCACCCTGAATTACTTGTGTTACGATATGTGGTGTGGTTGGAAACCAAAGAAAAGTCTCTAAAGAAGAAAATATAAACCACCTATAACCGATAAGCGTGAAGCTACCCATGGGGGGTAATAGGACCATCATGAGGAGAAATGCTACCTTAAAGGGTAGGGTGTAAAAAAAAAGGAAGGAATACGAAAAAAAGAGACAAAAGAAAAGAAAAAGAAAATCATATCACATTGAGTACGGAGAAGTAATTGCAGAGCATGATCAAGACATCTAGGTTGGTTTGACCCATTGATCCCATCCTATGAAACAAAATCATCAAGTTGGCTTACCTAAGGATCAAGCTGTAAAAGAACCTTGGCACACACATACTTTGAGTCTAGTTCAGATCATTTATTCAAACGGTCGGATTTGAGCTGCATCAAGTACTTTGAAGGTTCTCTGGTTTCGACATTAGGCAGCCTTTGAGGACGATAATATGTATAACTATTGAGACTAATTCGTAAAAGGCAATATAGTATGTTGATATGAAACATCACATCACATGGTCCACCTTGACCTAGTGTAGGCAGCAGAGAGCGAAAACCTAAACCAGGTCTGGGGGCGACCGGTCTATCACCCACGAATAAGGGACACAACGAGATCCTGAGCAATGGGATCCAAGAAAGTTGAGCAATCACCAGAAGAGAACTGGCAAAAGGAAACTGTAAGCATGCTCAGGAGGTGACCAAAGACATTTATAGGCGAAGGGCACCAAGAGCACAAGAAAGGCCTAACCCATCGGAATAGGAAATACATCCATGCATACATGCATACACGTCACATGCACGCAATCTTTGTCTTATTTTTTCGCAGGTTTTGAAGAAAAGCGGCAAAAAAATAATAATTCAGGAACAAGACCCACAACTCAAATCAGGAACAAGACCCGCAACTCAATTCGGGAACAAGACCCACAACTCAAATCGGGAACAAGACCCACAACTCAATCTGGAATAAGACCCACAACTCAAATCGGGAACAAGACCCACAACTCAAATCGGGAACAAGACCCACAATTCAACTCAATTTGGGAACAAGACCCACAATTCAACTCGGGAACAAGACCCATAATTCAATTCGGGAACAAGACCCACAACTTAGTTCGGGAACAAGACCCACAACTCAATGCGGGAACAAGACCCACAATTCAAATCGGGAACAAGACCCACAACTCAAATCGGGAACAAGACCCACAACTCAAATCGGGAACAAGACCCACAACTCAGTTCGGGAAAAAAACCCACTCGGTGGTTTGGGAACAAGACCTAGGGTCACAACGCCTCGCCATCAATCTCAACTCAAGTAACGGTTTAAAAATGAGCCATGTCTCATCAGTAACGGTTCAGGAATGAACTATCTTTCATCAAGTAACGGTTCGGGAATGAACCAAGGGTCAAGCACCTCGTCACTATCAACTCGGTTTAAAGCGTCCCAGAATAACCGGTAAGTTCGGCAACAGCTGGCGAGCCAGGTAAGTAAAAAATACATGCATGACTTTGATAGGATTGTCACTGTCACACACTGGATAAGTCCCATCAAAGTGGGGGGACTATAGACACTTGCATTTTTGCAAGAAAGCCCAATGATGAGCCTCGTATGGAGGTACTACCCGATAAGCTGCGGAAGTCGCGGGAAACGGACTTCGGAAGGAAAGAATTTAAAAATAAATACATCAACAAATTTAACTCGCTAATTGGCTTCGGGTTCGCCTGATTAATCTCTGTTTTAAAATATAAGCCTCAACCCAAAACCCCCGCACCCATCCAAAGCCCATTTCGTCCAAGCCCAATCCAAAAATAATTAAAACATTTAAAACACATGTCACAAATTAAATCAAATCCAATTAAATCAAAACAAATCTCATTCCTAAATTAAATAAATCCCTTCCTAATTTAAATAAATCACTCACCAAATCAAAGATATTCCCCACCAAAAATACACAAATTCTTTCCTTAAATAATTGAATTAAATACATACCTTTATTGCATGATTTTTGTTTTCTTGTTTTAAAATCTCATGCAAGGAAACCGTAACCTCACCATTATAAAAAGAGACCTATTCCCAACCCTAATGGTCTATTATTCTCTCTCTCTCTTCCTCCCCATTGGCTCTCATTCACGCCTCACCTCTCTCTATCCACTATCGGTCCACTCTCAAAAAACAGTCCACATATCACCCCCTTCAAACGATGACAAACAAAAAGAAAAATAAACCCTAAACAAATAACCACAAAGCTCTTTTCATTCTCTCTCAAAACATACAACAAAGCATCAAACAGCCATGCCCTTCTCCACAAAACCAAATAAAACCATCATCTCTCTCGGCAGCCCTCAACAAAAACACACAACAAACCCTAATAACTCTCCCTCACGCAGACCCCATAGACAGCCACCTTGCACCTCATCAACGTGAGCAGCCTTTAAAGGCTCTCACTTATATTCAGCAAACTGCCACTCACAAGCAGCCCTTCACGGCCAAACAATAAACACGTTAAAACCTCTTTCACGTGCAGCCCTCACATTAGCCAAGCACTATCCACACAGCCCTCACATAAACCTTGTACACAAAATGCTCTAACCGACGAACACCATAACAAATAAACCCTAGCAGCCTACACATGCCATTCTCACTCCTCACGTTCAGCGTCCTCACAAACAACGACAAACCCTTAACAGCCCCTCATCAAAAATCACCCAAACAGCAGCCCCTAAAACGCCCAAAAGAGTCCCTAAATAACCACCAAACAGCAGTAAAAATAACGGAGAAACGGCATAAAAAACAGTCCAAAACAGCGATGGAAAACGGAGAAAATAGCGAGCAAAATAGCAGTGAAACCGAATCAGAAAACCAGAAAAGCAACGGAACATTAACCCTTCCGGCGACGACGTAACACACTTCCGAGGAGCATCTTAAAAGGTAAGACCTGAGGGACCCCTTTTTTATTATTTTATTTTTGGTTATTCTTAGTCGATTATTCACATGCATCGTAGTGTTTTACGTATGGTTTCATTTGTGTTGGATTGATGATTGAGTGTTATCCCTTGCGGTATATCGGATGGAAACCCAGACGTAAATTACGTAGCCGAATTCGAATGGACAGTAGTGCGGTCTGTACTTGGGATACAACTCCACGTACCGTTTGAGGAACTTTCAAGCACATGTTTCATTTTGGTATTTAATTTCGTGTTTATTGTTCCACCTTTTATTTTCTATGTATTTTTTTCTTGTTCATGCATTGTAATCTAGTGCGCATGGGCTAATTACGTTGGTTTAAAGGTCCTCTATTTGAGGGAGTGAAATGCATAAAGGCTACATTTACCATGATATTTTGCCGCGCTGGACGAAGTACGTTTGATTGAACGTGAGATATGTTCAATCGGGCATACGAGGTCCCATATTATTATTTTGTTTATTCATGTATTGTTACTTGATGCGCATGGGCTAATCATGTGAGTTAAGGTCCTCTATTCGAGGGAAATTCCTAATAGCTATCTTTACCATGATGTTTTGCCGCGCCGGACGAAGTACGTTTGATTGAACGTGAGATATGTTTAATCGTGCATACGAGGTCCTATATTATTACTTTGTTTATTCATGTATTGTTACTTGATGCGCATAGGCTAATCATGTGGGTTAAAGGTCCTCTATTCGAGGAAAATGCCTAATGTCCACCTTTACCACGATGTTTTGCAGCGCCGGATGAAGTACGTTTGATTGAACGTGAGATATGTTCAATCGGGCATACGAGGTCTCATATTATTACTTTGTTTATTCATGTATTGTTACTTGATGCGCATGGGCTAATCATTTTGGTATTTATTTGTTTATTCACGCATTGTAATCTAGTGCGCATGGGCTAATCATGTCGGATTAAAGGTCCTCCATTTGAGGGATAAAATCCTAAAGGCTACCTTCACCACGATGTTTTTCCACGCCGTACGAAGTATACTCGATTGAATGAGAAATACGTTCAATCGGGCATATGAGGTCCTATATTATGTATTTGTTATTTCACGCATGTGTTTGTGTCGTTTCAGATACCATTTTGGTAATCTCGTTCGAACGCGTTTCCGAACGCTACACGAACTTATGCATTCTGCCTCAGTCCATTCAAATGCATTTACGAATGCTACTCGAATGCGCATACATTTTGTTTTATCATGCATCAGGTCTTATCTCGTTCGAACGCATTTCCGAATGTTATTCGAACGCGGACATTCTGTTTACCGTTCAAACGTGTTATCAAACGCTCCACGAACGTGCATGTAATGGATCGACTTCTTTTCCTTATATTTCGTGCATGTTTAATTATCTAGTCATTTCTCTCGCATTACATAATTAACCATATCATTTGATTATTGATGCTTTTACCGTTATTAATTATTTATATTTCTGTATTTATTTACTTGATATGTTCATGAGATTATGTGCTCATTTTTGTTATTAATGCCTTTATAGTTGTTATTAGTTACATTATTGCGCTTCATTGTTTAATACGTTTATGAATCATGCATTTTGCCTTCATTTTTTTTATTTACGTTTATGGGTGTGCGAATTCGTGTGTTTATTTAAATTATCTTGCATGTGTTGAATAAGACTTGGTTATATTATCGCATAAATCCTTTCATTACAATTGGCATAAGTAAGGGACCATTCCGAACCCAACAGTTTGAGGTCTTCCCTTGCGAGGGGTGAGTGCGGCCTTAAATCATTTTTTACTTAGCTGGCGAGCCAGGTAAGTAAAAAATACATGCATGACTTTGATAGGATTGTCACTGTCACACACTGGATAAGTCCCATCAAAGTAGGGGTGACTATAGACACTTGCATTTTTGCAAGAAAGCCCAATGATGAGCCTCGTATGGAGGTACTACCCGATAAGCTGCGGAAGTCGCGGGAAACGGACTTCGGAAGGAAAGAATTTAAAAATAAATACATCAACAAATTTAACTCGCTAATTGGCTTCGGGTTCACCCGATTAATCTCTGTTTTAAAATATTAAGCCTCAACCCAAAATCCCCGCACCCATCCAAAGCCCATTTCGTCCAAGCCCAATCCAAAAATAATTAAAACATTTAAAACACATGTCACAAATTAAATCAAATCCAATTAAAATCAAAACAAATCTCATTCCTAAATTAAATAAATCCCTTCCTAATTTAAATAAATCACTCACCAAATCAAAGATATTCCCCACCAAATATACACAAATTCTTTCCTTAAAAAATAATGAATTAAATACATACCTTTATTGCATGATTTTTGTTTCCTTGTTTTAAAATCTCATGCAAGGAAACCGTAACCTCACCATTATAAAAAGAGACATATTCCCAACCCTAATGGTCTATTATTCTCTCTCTCTCTTCCTCCCCATTGGCTCTCATTCACGCCTCACCTCTCTCTATCCACTATCGGTCCACTCTCAAAAAACAGTCCACATATCACCCCCTTCAAACGATGACAAACAAAAAGAAAAATAAACCCTAAACTAATAACCACAAAGCTCTTTTCATTCTCTCTCAAAACATACAACAAAGCATCAAAAACAGCCATGCCATTCTCCACAAAACCAAATAAAACCATCATCTCTCTCGGCAGCCCTCAACAAAAACACACACAAAACCCTAATAACTCTCCCTCACGCAGACCCCATAGACAGCCACCTTGCACCTCATCAACGTGAGCAGCCTTTAAAGGCTCTCACTTATATTCAGCAAACTGCCACTCACAAGCAGCCCTTCACGGCCAAACAATAAACATGTTAAAACCTCTTTCACGTGCAGCCCTCACATTAGCCAAGCACTATCCACACAGCCCTCACATAAACCTTGTACACAAAATGCCCTAACCGACGAACGCCATAACAAATAAACCCTAGCAGCCTACACATGCCATTCTCACTCCTCACGTTCAGCGTCCTCACAAACAACGACAAACCCTTAACAGCCCCTCATCAAAAATCACCCAAACAGCAGCCCCTAAAACGCCCAAAAGAGTCCCAAAATAACCACCAAACAGCAGTAAAAATAACGGAGAAACGGCATAAAAAACAGTCCAAAACAGCGATGGAAAACGGAGAAAATAGCGAGCAAAATAGCAGTGAAACCGAATCAGAAAACCAGAAAAGCAACGGAACATTAACCCTTCCGGCGACGACGTAACACACTTCCGAGGAGCATCTTAAAAGGTAAGACCTGAGGGCCCCCTTTTTTATTATTTATCTTTTCGGTTATTCTTAGTCGATTATTCACATGCATCGTAGTGTTTTACGTATGGTTTCATTTGTGTTGGATTGATGATTGAGTGTTATCCCTTGCGGTATATCGGATGGAAACCCAGACGTAAATTACGTAGCCGAATTCGAATGGACAGTAGTGCGGTCTGTACTTGGGATACAACTCCACGTACCGTTTGAGGAACTTTCAAGCACGTGTTTCATTTTGGTATTTAATTTCGTGTTTATTGTTCCGCCTTTTTATTTTCTATGTATTTTTTTCTTGTTCATGCATTGTAATCTAGTGCGCATGGGCTAATTACGTTGGTTTAAAGGTCCTCTATTTGAGGGAGTGAAATGCATAAAGGCTACATTTACCATGATATTTTGCCGCGCTGGACGAAGTACGTTTGATTGAACGTGAGATATGTTCAATCGGGCATACGAGGTCCCATATTATTATTTTGTTTATTCATGTATTGTTACTTGATGCGCATGGGCTAATCATGTGAGTTAAGGTCCTCTATTCGAGGGAAATTCCTAATAGCTATCTTTACCATGATGTTTTGCCGCGCCGGACGAAGTACGTTTGATTGAACGTGAGATATGTTTAATCGTGCATACGAGGTCCTATATTATTACTTTGTTTATTCATGTATTGTTACTTGATGCGCATAGGCTAATCATGTGGGTTAAAGGTCCTCTATTCGAGGAAAATGTCTAATGTCCACCTTTACCACGATGTTTTGCAGCGCCGGATGAAGTACGTTTGATTGAACGTGAGATATGTTCAATCGGGCATACGAGGTCTCATATTATTACTTTGTTTATTCATGTATTGTTACTTGATGCGCATGGGCCTAATCATTTTGGTATTTATTTGTTTATTCACGCATTGTAATCTAGTGCGCATGGGCTAATCATGTCGGATTAAAGGTCCTCCATTTGAGGGATAAAATCCTAAAGGCTACCTTCACCACGATGTTTTTCCACGCCGTACGAAGTATACTCGATTGAATGAGAATACGTTCAATCGGGCATACGAGGTCCTATATTATGTATTTGTTATTTCACGCATGTGTTTGTGTCGTTTCAGATACCATTTTGGTAATCTCGTTCGAACGCGTTTCCGAACGCTACACGAACTTATGCATTCTGCCTCAGTCCATTCAAATGCATTTACGAATGCTAATCGAATGCGCATACATTTTGTTTTATCATGCATCAGGTCTTATCTCGTTCGAACGCATTTCCGAATGTTATTCGAACGCGGACATTCTGTTTACCGTTCAAACGCGTTATCAAACGCTCCACGAACGTGCATGTAATGGATCGACTTCTTTTCCTTATATTTCGTGCATGTTTAATTATCTAGTCATTTCTCTCGCATTACATAATTAACCATATCATTTCATTATTGACGCTTTTACCGTTATTAATTATTTATATTTCTGTATTTATTTACTTGATATGTTCATGAGATTATGTGCTCGTTTTTGTTATTAATGCCTTTATATTTGTTATTAGTTACATTATTGCGCTTCATTGTTTAATACGTTTATGAATCATGCATTTTGCCTTCATTTTTTTATTTACGTTTATGGGTGTGCGAATTCGTGTGTTTATTTAAATTATCTTGCATGTGTTGAATAAGACTTGGTTATATTATCGCATAAATCCTTTCATTACAATTGGCATAAGTAAGGGATCATTCCGAACCCAACGGTTTGAGGTCTTCCCTTTCGAGGGGTGAGTGCGGCCTTAAATCATTTCCCAGTTCACACTGGGTGGCAACTCCATTTTATTTCTCCATTTTAGTCCCCCGCGGGCTACTCCGTACTCCCGACCGGGCCGCGAGCCCGGGACATCATCGTCTACTTATGTACCTCGTCTACAATATGCAGCTCGGACTTGGAGAGATTAAACCTACATCTGTGGTTTACAGTTAGCTGATCGCTCTATCAGAACATCGTGAGGTGTAGTTGATGATGTTTTACTACAAATCGATAAATTCTAATGTCCTATTGATTTTCTGATTTTAGATACTCAATCTATGATTAAAATGAGTCAAAAATTCCTCCCATCTTAGGTAGACCTTTTCTTACTACAGCTAATGCCCTTATCAATTGCAGGAACGGTCTCATGAAGTTATCATTTGGGAATATGACATTGGAAGTGAATATCTTTCACATCAGGGAACAACCACAAAATGATGATCAGTATCACCATACATACCTGATAGACACAGTCTTGCCAGAAACAGCCTCTACGCAACATAAATCTAACCTTTCTGAACTGGAACTGATCCCAAAGAACCATAAAAAGAGGAAGAGAAGAGTCAGTGCTCACTTGAAGATGATCCCTGGAAATTTAAAAATGAGGTTGAGCCAAATTTTCCATATGTGCAGCCTAAAATTTCGACCATCTGTAGACCCTGAGGGATCCATGGATAAATTACGACAACCAGTCAAAAATTTTGTTTCATGTCTTAATCATTAGTGGAAGCCACCATGACCACTCGGGGAATTGCGTCTGGCTGAAGACGTTAAACTTAACACTAGCAGGGAGGCAACCCTTGCATCTATATTTTATTTTATTTATTTAAATTTATTTTGATGTTTTCTTTACTTTACTTTTATTTTATTGTGTGCTAATTGCATGTTTATTATTTGCATGAGTATGTATAGAGGCGTTAGCGCAACCTACACAGCCCACACAACCAAAGTCTCACCAGCACGAGCCTGATCAACTCCATGCACGGTAGTGTTGTTCCTTCCTCCTATTTCTTTATATTTATCTTAAATTGAGGACAATGCAAGTTTTAAGTGTGGGGGTGTACGCATGTAGCGATAATACCTGTTATAAAAAGAATTTAGTTTTTAGTCTTTAATAGTAAATCATAAGTCTAATGATGAATATTGTTTACTTTAGGATGCAATCTTAGAAATGATAAGTTCTTTAATGTACTTTTATCTGATGCCTTGAGTAGTTGATCTAGGTTAGACTCTTAAGCATTTAACTATAGGTTTTTAGCAGTGAAAACCTAGGTAGTTGGCGAGATGACTAGTTGAAGAAATTGCATGTCGATGAATGACTGTTTGCTTAGATGTCTATCTTGATTTTCTAGTGTTATGATGTATAGTATGGTTAAAAAAAAAAAGAGAAAGTATTAAAAAAAAAATTAAAGCACCTATAACCGATCAGCGTGAAGCTACCCATAGGCTAGTGTTAGGACCACCATGAGGAGAAATGATACGTTAAAGGGTAGGTGTGTTTAAAAAAAAGGGTTGAAAAAGAAAGAAGAAAAAAATCATAACATACTGAGCACAGAAAGGCAATTACAAAGCGCATTTGAGATATCTAGGTTGGTTTGACCCATCGGATCCCAATTTTTAAATGAAATCATTGAGTTGGCTTATCTAGAAGTCAAGCTGTGAATGAACCTCTACACACACACATTGTGAGTCTGGCTGGCTTAGATGATTTACTCAAGTACTTAGATTTGAGTTGCATTGAGTACTTGAAGGTTCTCTGATTTCATTATTAGGCATTCTTTGAGGACAATAATATGTGTAACTATGGGACTATTTTCTTTTGTTATTTTTGTATGATTGCATATGTTCTGAATGACGTTTGTGGGTATCGTCACTGTAAGCCCTCACGAGACTATAACTTGCCCACTAGGGCCACCTAGGGGTTCAATGGCTTATTACTTACGCTAAATGCAATCGTGATCCATATGAAAGTGGCTTAGATAGTTTTTATTTGTTTCTTTTTAATTTAGTTTAGTTTACATTTTATTTTTGCGCTTGAATTGATAGGGACTGGCAATAAGCTAATTGGGGATTTTGATAAGTGCATGAAAATATACTTTGAACATCACTAATTCAGCTTTATTATCAAGTATTTAATCTTAATTGTAGTTTATTTTATGTTTTGTTATTAGGAAGCAATGGAACATGGATCTTGGAGCAATTGTACGTGTTTTAGGACATTGCGGACGCATCAGAAGCATACGTGAATAGAGAAAACACAGAATCGGTAAAACCAGAAAACCAATTGGCACCACGGAGCCCACATTCTGGCACCGCGGCGCCTCCTTAGTATTGCTCCATACAACTTGTCCGAGAGTTGGGTGTCGCAACGCTACTTTCTGGTGCCCCGTCAGATGCCCATAAACTTAGTTTAGTCGTGTTTTACATGTACAAGGACTCCGGGACTTCACTATATATACCCAAGCTCGTCCAAAACCCTAAAGAGAAGAAGAAATACACAACAAAGAGTTGAAATCACATATTTGAGAGAGAATAACGAGGAAGCTTCAAGCCAGACAGGATGTCTCTCCGATTCCTTCAAGCTATGTTTTTCTTTTCTATAGAGAACTAATCTTCTAGGCAAAGCTAGGAATGAACTATTGTACTTAAATTTTTATATTCATGTTTTTGATTTCTGAACGATCTTTAATGTTTAATACAATTGATATTTTGTTATTCTATATTATCTTTTGATTTATAATCCATAGATTGTGTTTTACTACTTTTTATATAGGAATAGTCATGTTTTTATATGTGTGATTGGGGAACCTGGTTGTAACTGGTATTATTGTTTTATGAGTTAATCTTTTGCTGCAGTATTGGCTATGGGTATATTATCGACGTTAGATAGGGCATAACGATAATATAGTATGTTGTTAACATAGAGAAAATAATTCATCGATTACCTTAGGATGTAATATGTTTTAATTGAAATATCTTCCGATTATTGGTTTGCGAAGTGAAACCCTCAATTAAGTAATAAGTACTTGATACAAGAGGGATTCTCGACTCTTTGCTGCCTTTCTCCATTGATAATTCCTACGTGTTTTTCATAATCTTTAATCTAAACTGCCAATTCAATCATTTTCTTTAATTAAGTTATTTGTAACGTTCGTATTAAGTAATTCAGTTCCTTTGTAACCATCTCTCTGAGGAATCGATACCCCAACTATACTGCGATAACCGCAAGTACTTTTTGGGCGTAATCAGGACCTCAGAACCTGACGTGCATCAGAGCCTGCGTCAAAGCCTTAGAATCTTAGAATCATGACCACCTCAGAACCTAAAGTCAGAATCAGACCGTTAGAATCAGAGACTGAACCTCATCATAATCAGGACCCAGAGTCAGAGTCAGGACCACCTCAGAATCAAAGTCAGAACCTCATCGGAATCAGGACCCAGAGTCAAATCCTTGAGCTCTGACCTAAACTTAGCGTCTGACTTGATATCAGCATCTGATTTTTCCTTCTGACTTAAAGCTAACTTATGTCCTGACCTTATCAAATTAGCATCTGACTTGACTTGTTTACTCAGGTCCTGCAACTGCTTCCTCTATTTTCTCTCATACAACTGCTATTCACATTCTGCACTTATTTTTTTAGGAAACTAATACATGATGGAGGAAAACTGTTACACGTTCAACTTTTTTGGAGGAACCAGTTGTAGATAATTTTTATCCTTGATTCCTTTGGACTTAAGCCAGTTTCTTCTGCCAATTGGACTGGGCTTGAATATTTTGGGTGCAAAAAATAATATTAGAATATCACATCATAATATTTTATACTTCTAAATATAGAAATAATGGAATGATAATTTTATTATTCGGTTTGCTTTTGGGCTGCAAAAATGCGAGATATGGGCTATTTTTTAATATTATAATTGTATACATGACTTTGTATCATTAATTAATAATTATATAATATATAAGAGTTGTGTTAAAATTATTTAATTTTTTTTACTACTTGACATATATGTCAATATATTATTAAATTATTATTGTATGGGTGATCTCATATTTGAGTTTTCCTAAAAGACAAACTCTTGGTTTCTGGTCAGTGATGGCTGGGTTAGTTTCACTCTAACCCTCTGTTGTTCGGTTTAATATTTACTTATAAAGTTATAAGTTATAACCCCTTCTGTTAAAGTCAATGAAACACCAAAGTGCTTTTTCTTTTGTCTCTTTTTGTTTGTCTGCTTGACCGTCAAAGCCACAAAACCTATTAATTATGAATTTCCCAAAAACGAATTACACAGGAAAGAAATTTCTTTTCTTAAAAGAAACATAAAAAATTTAATACATATGGTACAAGACACAACACTACTTTATCCTTAGGAAGTCCTCATACATTTCTTATTGGAGAGCCTTTTTTTTCTGAAATAACACATGTCGAATCCTCATTGAATCCTAAATTTATCCCAAGAAATGAATGGTTGGGAAAATGCCTAAAGACTAATCCCATGCAAATTGGTCCGTGGGACTGAAATTACAATACATTCCACCACATGGCATTGCTATTGACTCCACCAAATGATCAACAAAATCAAATGATGCATTCATGTTCTGTCCATCCTTCAACTGATGATCATCTGTTATTTTCCCATTTCCCACTTCACATATCTTCTCCTGTTGTGCATTAATCAATGGCGCCTGCTGCTGCATTATCTCATTTCCTGTTGTTTCCTCAACTTCAAAGCTGCTACTAAACATGCTGCCATTATTCTCATGATCCATGAGCCCAAACCCACATGGGTAATTTAATGAACATTGGTTATAATTATCAGACTCCATTGAAGCATGTGGGTTTTGTTCTTGTAAAGTCCAAAACAGATTAGGGTTTTGGTATTGATCAGAGGCTGGTGGTAACAAAGAGGAGATTTCATGCAATATGGAAGATGATAAAGATTGTCTAGTATTATTAATAAGATCGAGAGAGGTAAGGCAACTGGGTGGTGGGAGAAAAGGTGATGATGATTTAATGATCTCCAAAACTGGATGGTTTTGCTGAGCATGAGGAAGCTTAATAATATTGCATGCATTTCT
>SKCR01014077.1:0-45160 GCA_019454045.1 Zanthoxylum bungeanum | reverse complement strand
GTTCCAAGATAAATGTTTGGTGCTGTTATTTATCATTCATCAATTCTATTGTTACTATGGTTTGGTTAGTTGAATTTTTCTACATATTGTGTGTATATAAATTCAATTTAATATCGTAAATTATAAGATTATTTAGCTTTAAATATTTTTAAAAGAAATAATTCCTGCATATAAAAATCTGTTAGACATATTTAATTTGATTGATAACATCGAAATGAATGTGATGGTGCAATATAAAAATCGTGTTATTTATCTTCAGTAATTCATAAAGTCAACTATATGATAAAAAAATATACATAACATTGCTTTTACATTGATGTGTATGTATAATTATTATATTACTAAAAAAAATGGTTGGAAAAAAGCAAATTAAAAAAAAAATAGCAACTATCAAAATGTTTTTATTTAAAAGCTCAAAACAAACACAAAGACACTATTAAATTCAGGTGGAAAAAAAGTAATTTTTTTAGTCTTATTGATAGGGATGGACAAAAAAATAAATGAAATTGAAAAACCAAATCAAATCGATAAAAACGAACCGAAATGATAATTTTTTTATTTTCAAAAATAATTATTTGATATTTTAATTTAAAAAAAAAAAAACCAAACCGAATTATAATAAATTTTTAACTAAAAAACTGAATCGAACCGAATTAAATGAATACTTTAATTTATTGAATTTTTTAAAATATAATCATATTATGCTGTTATTTTATAATTATATTTGCTATATTATTTAATTTATTTAGTATTTAGTGATGATTAATTTCTTGAAATATTTATAATTTTTTATTTTAATTATTATTCTTTTTATTTTTCTATATTTTAAATAATTTAAATGATGATTATATCTTATGAAAAAATTATTGATGTAGTTGTGATGATTAGAAGCGTTACAATATTAAAAAAAATAAGTAAATTTTAGATTAAGTTAATTTTATTAATTTTTTAACTGTTTTATTGTTATTATTAAGAAATTGAAAAAATCAAATTGTACCGAACCGAACCGAGAAATAAAAATAAGTACAATTTTTTTAATAAAAAAACTGTACATATACTCTTTTTAAAAATTTGAATAATTATAATTATAAATTTTTTTATAATCATATCATACCGAACCGAACCGTTCCCACCCCTACTTATTGATGATAAAATTACCAAACTTGACATTCAAGTTAAACAAAAATTATAATCATGCCACTGGAAGTTATTGTATGCTCCCACCAAAACAACTAAAAACACAAAAAAAAGCCAAATTTATTTATTTATTTTTTTCCTCTTTTTAATTTTCAATTTAAAATTAAATATCTCTCAAAATATATAAATATTTCATGAAAAGGAAATTACATATTATTAACTTATAAATCATAAATTTAAAAACATATATCGTTATCGTGATTTTTATAAAATAAAAATGGGTCAAACATTACCCAAAATTTTATAAATTTTATAACATGTTGACGGCTGATTTGGTCTCAGGGGCAATATGAGAATATTACTCCCGAGACAATTCTCCCTCAATAGTGAATTTGTTTGGTTATGGGGGACCAAAAGCAAACTTAGCAAAAGACAGATAAATACGCCAATCGACAAAGAGATTTAACGTGGTTCGGCGGATCTTGGTCCGACCTACGTCCACGGGCACAAAAATGATGATACTTTTATTACTCAAACACGCTTCTCAGCTCTGCTTCTTGTTTTTTACAAGTCTGATGGTAATGATTCTGATGATGATTCTTAATGCTCTCCCCTTGTTCCTGCTCTCCCCTTGTTCCCGCTCTCCCCTTGTTCATGCTCTCCATTTGTTCTCTCTTTATGCACACTCTACCATTCTATTTATAATAGTGTAGAAATCAGATTCCTTCTCCTATAAGAATTTCCTAGTTGAAACTATTCCCTTTTCCCATAAGAATTCATAGTCAAAACTATTCCCTTTTCCCATAAGGATTCCTAATGAAAACTACATTTACTTTCTTTATCCTACTAGGACTCTGTCTCACCAGTTTTCCCCATGAAAATAGGATAACTTGTCGTCTTATTCGCAAGAATATGGTGTCATCTTCTAGAGCATATCTCGCTATCTGGTCGGTCTTTATGAGGTCGGTCATGATGGTCATTTGCCGATCTGATAATGCCCGGTCATCCGAACCGAAGTGGTCGGTCACCTACCATTAAGTGCTCGACCCTCACTTATGTGGTCAGTCATGATGGTACTTTTTAATGATTTTGACAAGGAGGGAATTTACCCTTTTACCCATGCCGTGCTGCTTAAATATCATAGTGCCTAAAAAACACCATCAATATAAGAAATTGATAATTTTAGATTAGCCATTTTTAAATACTCATGTCTCATTCATCTGGACTTCAAATTAAAATTTATAAATTTTAAGATACACTTAACATACATACCTATCACTTTGATCAATAAACCTCTTTCAAATTCAAACTTGTACAATAAAAATCAACCACAAATTGAGATCAGTCAAAGTTACATTGAGTTCAATTACAGTCACATCGACATCAATCTAAGTCACAGTCACATTGAGCTCTAATACAGTCGCAGTAACATGAGCCCAATCACAGCCACATTTTACCTAATTTCAAGTTTTAATTAAGTCATATTTGACATATAACTATATTGAGCTCAGTAACAGTCACATTATAAATAATATGAGACCCTGTACTTTTTGTTTACACCTGACCCTCAGTCAGTTTGGTTAGGGGTGGACATTATCGGATTCGGATCGGATCGGACCAAATCCGATCCGATTTGATAAGAGTTGATTTGTTTGGTTCGATCGGATTTTGAGTCCTTATCGGATCGGATCGAATTTGATCTGATAACTATCAAATCGAATCGGATTTATTCGATCCGATTTGATATCTTAACGAATCGGATAAATTCTATTTGATAACAGATCTGAATCCGATAAAGCATCCGATTTGATAATGAATCTGATAGTGGATTCGATTACGGATCCGATTTGATAAAATTGATTTGAATTTTAAGTTATCCGATCTGATTCGATAAAATTGTTATGAATTTACAAATTTTCAAGTCAATTTTTCGAATCGGATCCGTTATCGAATCAGATTTGTTATCAAATCGAATCTACTATCGGATTCGAATCCATTATCAAATCGGATTCTCTATCGGATTCAGATTTCTTATCAAATCGGATAAAATCCGATTCGATCCGATAGTCATCAAATTTATCCGATTCGATCCGAAATTCGACAAACGAACCAAACACGATTTGATCGGATTCGAGAGCCAGATTTGATCTGATGCCCAGTCCTAAGTTTGGTGGCTAAAATTTGCATCGTGTATCTTACTGTCACATTATTAATTGAGCTCTTATAAATTTAATGGGTATTTTGATCATATTTTCGTCGAAATTGAAGGAATGATGAGAATAATTCTCCTTCACTCTATGCGTGCGAAAGCAAATTACTAGGTCTATAAAAATTTTCTGATTTCTTTTCTCTATATGAACTCCACTTGATCTTCCTAATTGTGACTCATCATTAAAAAAAAAAACGTAAGCATATAGATATGCTATTTGTTCTTAAAAAAAAACTAATCAAGTTCTTTTGATTATAAGAAGGAGTTGATTATATTATTGTGTTAAATATTCATAGCTACATATCAAACCATGTCTTCAAAATATGAAGTTATTGATCGGAATCTATACCAATCTCGCCCATGTAAATCAAAAGATATAATCTAACATGTAAGAGTTCATAAAACACATTCATGATTGAGATCAATGCATATATGATCATCATTTAGATAGATATGGATTTCTTTATTTAATAAATATTATAAAGGAATTCATCTTTATCAGGGTCTGGTCCTGTATAATTACACCATGCTGGCCACCTCCATTTACATGTCATTACATAATGATTAAGGATTTCATCGTTGTATCAAATACTAAAAGGACCGCAACTTTAAATAAACCGTAAACAAAGTACCCCATTTTATTTTGTTCTCTACGATCTATTTAAGGTTACTGATTTCAAACTCAAATCTTCTTATATATTGCTAATTTGAGATATATAAGTAATTTAAGGTATCTTTAACAATTTATCATTTGTAAAATCTAAAAAAAGAAACAAATATAAAAATACATTTATTTATTTATTTCAATGTTTACATGCATGCAGCTCTTAAGACATAAACCCTAATAGAAACTTAATGATATAGGTTTTCGTTTGAAAGCTTATGATTTATATATTAATAATATATAATTTTTATTATTAAATACCTTATATTTTGAAGGAAAAAAAAAATAGTTTCTTTAATTAAAATTGGAATAAAATTAATTCACTTTAAAATATGCAAATGATAACTCACGGATACCACAACTTCATTCCCTTAATCTCAACTTCTTAACAATTTTAAATTAAACTTAATCGTATATACAAGGTTAAAAAGAAAAGGAAAAAGTTAGTCAAACCTCAAATTAGTGGAAAAAAAAACTAAAAATGGATTAAAAAAATAAAATGATTAAATGTTAATAAACTAAGAGCTTGTATTTATCAGTAACAAGGGATGTAAATGTGGAATTATTAATAAAATTAAAATTATAAATAATTGAAATATCCATTTCACTCATTTGGATGGAAAAATTCTATATACTTCATCTATATAATAATTTAATAATATATTGTCATATGTGTTGTAACATCCCCAATCCGGAAAATGTTACCGGTATGGAATATGCCATATTATCCCCCTAAGCCTCAAATTATCTAACTGTTCAATACTGTCAAACTCATCACAAACATAAGTTCATGCATAGGGTCCAATGCCCAACACAATACTCATAGAAATGCATCTCAAGTTTCCATACAATGAACTTAAATGTACTTTTCATTACAAATCTGATGTTTGACACACTCAAAGTCTGAAACTATGCAATATATGTCATGCAACATTTACTTGACATTGATTATGCTGACTTTTGGACTCAATCTGGTGGATTCAACACCCAAGTGACTGCCAACAGTATCCGTCCTCTCGAGCTTATCCTATGAGAGATCCTGCAAAACAAAAATACTGGGAGTGGGGGGTTAGGTCGTTTGAACGACCTAGTGAGTGGACAGTTCAAAACGAAACTGAAATATTTTATAAAAATCCATGGTTTTAAAACCAAAATCATTTCAAGAAATAGTCTCTTATGCTCTGAAATATTTTATGGGATTTCTCTAAATCGTGAGTTCTATTGAGAACTCTTTTAATAAATAAATCTTTTTAAAGAATCATGTCTCAAAAGTCCTTCTCTGAATCCATAAGATATAAGTCAGGATTTTCTTTTCAAAACCTTTGTGAAAATCATTCACAAAACATATGTAAAATCATCTGTAAGAATATCATCGGTCATCATGTACAATAATCCCGTGGTCTTGGGACGTTGTACGCACAGTCCCCCAAGCCACTAAACCAGTAAACAGTGGTGTTATCAGTGCCACCAACCTATCTTTGAAATCCGAGTCTAGGGGCGTTGTACTCACAGTCCCCCTAGACCAATACCCAGGATCTAGAGGCATATGTCATCTCTAGTCCTGTATCCCGTGTGCACACGTCTATATCCGGTATTAATACCGATACCCATCAGTACCATGTCCGTCAATTTCATATCCATCAATTCCATATCTGAATCAAGTTACATCTGATGTGGGTTTTTCCCCCATGCCTCCAAAATCATAAAATCATACCTTTGAAATAATTTTCATCATAAAAATATTAATCTGAAACCAAACTCAAATCATAATTTTCAGCTTGTTTGAAATGAATAATTTCACGTATAAATCCATCAAAACAAGATTTGCAAAACTGTAATCTGAAAACATAATTAAAATTCTGAAATAAATACTCCCAGCTAAAAGAAAAATATCCACTCACAGTGATATGGCAATTCAGATGCGGTATGCGATGTAGGTGACTTCCGAGTGTTCTGACGTCGATCTAAAGTGAAAACAACGTTAGTTCTATTTCTTTATAACTCAGAATATTTCCATATCACATGAAAGAATATACAATGCATGGATACTTAATCTACTGGAGTGTTGGAGACATCTATGGTATCTATGAATTTAACGGGCTTAGATTTGAAGTTGTACAAATATGGTAGTGGAAACTTATATTTCACTAATCGCTAGAAAATTCAATGCTTGATGTCTAACTTTGAAAATTCACTGTGATTAATTGGGGATGAATCTGAAGCTAAAATTTTACTGGAATGGTCCATAATGTATCTAGTTTATGTAGGTTCTTATGGTTCTCAATTCCGATACCATAAACTCAAATTATGGACTGAAGTTCAGGGACTGTGCAACGGGAAAAACTGGGCACATGAGCAGCAGATTGTCCGACTTCAAAAATTCGATCCGGTCTCATCTTAAGTCCAAAAATTCTAAATTTTGGATATGTTACTCCTCTTTGTGTATAGTTTACCCAAAAATTTACGCTCCATCAATCAGACACCACAAACGTGACTTATAAGTAAATATTCACAATCTGTCTAGAATGTGACTTCATTAAACTCACTGCTCAACATACCAATTTCATCCCTCTATTAACTTTATTTAATTTGATCATCATTACCAGATTTTCCAGCTCAATAAACATATATTATCATACATAAAAATTATTTAATTTCTTAATCTTATTAAGGTCGTCATTTTATCGAACACTAGGTGTGTATTGTGGATATACATTATATTTAATACAAACTCTTTTTATCCTTCATTTTTGGCACTACTAATACACTTCAACATGTATCAAGCCTTCATCAAACAACCAAAATAACTCTTATCTTACTTCACAAATCAACAAGCAACATCAACACCAACCTTACCACCTTCACACAAGTATTTTTTAACACTTCAACATTAGAACAAAAGAAACAAATTCAACTCTCAATCAATTTCCAACAAAACACATGTTATCATCACCCGAGCACAATCCATTAATCCTCAAATCATCAAATTACAACATTAAACTCCATGGATTCCAATGTAATTCATGTCTATGGTTTTCTTAATTTGGGGGTTTCTCAAATTATTAACTTCCAACACAATAATTAGCTAAATCTCATCAACCTCAAGTCAATAACACACATCAATTACCAAATCACCAAAACATTATCAATTCAAGTTTGGACCAAACATTTCCTTACCTTGAATTCATTTTTCTCTTCACTAGCATAATCACCAAAGCTTCCACTTCTTTCTTCTAAGCTTGCATGTGTGATTGAGCCCTTGAATCAACCCAAATTTGGTGGACAAGATGAAGGAAAATTCAGCATCTTCTAACTCATCCTTTCTCTCACTTTTTCTTCTCTAAAAAATGAGGGATGAAAGAGTGATGCCCTCTTTATATACTAGGGGCTGTTTGCAAAAGGTTAAATAATGAAAAATGTTTGAAACTTTAAGAATTCTCCAGTTTGGTCCGTAGGTATTGTTCATCCGAATCTGATTTGTATTTTCGTTCTATTTCGGCTTCGAATTTGAAGAAATGTCCAACGTGAAAGTTGTAGATCTCAGTCTTAGCTTTCCAACGATATAAAATGCATAAAAATCGGATATCGAATGAGAATGTTACGGTCTGAATACTAAAGGTTATCCGTGTTGAACTTTAAAATATTTTTTTTTAACGGTACTACAATGAATTTATCAAATAAGCTTAAAGTAATTTCATGAGCTTAACACACACTTTCATATGATCAAGTAATATGTATTATTTCATTCCTAACTTAGTATTCATCGGGTTATCGGGGTGTTACATGTGCTAAATAATAAAAGTAATTAAATAATTAATAATTTTATTTAACACAAATCTTATGCATTATCTAATTAGTGATTATAATATATTCATATAACGGTTGGATTAAAAAATTGCTCGTTTGATGAATATTAATTTCTGATTTTTATTTATCACCAATTGGTTCTGGAGAATTAGCCATTAGCGCATTAAAACTTTCACGTTTTATTGTTCCCCATATTAATTTCTAAGTCCAATCTGTTTGGAGTCAAAGTCACGTTCTGGTGATGTAAGTAAATTTCAAAGTATTTTTTAAGTCAACAAAGTGTTTTACACGCTAAAAATAAATAACTAGCTCTAATTTTAAACGGAATTTTGAAGATAATTAAAATTTACCTAATCATTTAATAATTTTTTTAAAATACTAAAAATTATTTTTCATCACTAATCGTTTTTTTTTTCAGTTGTGAATTTGTAATGCTAATTTTTCTAACGTCGTATCCTAAGAAGCGGGATAGCCGCCCCCATGAACTTCCCCCACAAACAACAAATTTTGCAATACTTAAAAAAACTTTCCCTCGTTTTCTCAGAATCCTCCCTAAATTTTCTCTCCACACAAACACTACCTAATTCCTCGCCCACCGTTCAAAAAAAGGAAAAACCCATAAAAAGATTCTTTCCAAAAAAAAAACCCACGTCGAGTTTCATTAAAATGAACCCAAAAACAAGAACAAAGAACAAATCCAATGGTAGCAGCAGGTTCTTGCTGTGCTGTATGCCACAGGAGCTTGATATAAATATGAAAGACGCCGTTTCCGTTAAACAAGGAGTTTTGCTTCCTAGAGTGTTGCCTGCAGCGGCGGTTGCGGCAGCGGCGGCGGCGGCTTCTTTATGTGGAGATGATGATGAAAAGAATTTTAATATGAAGGAAAAAACTGATCTTCAAATTATGAAGAAGAAGAAAAAGAAAAAGAAGAATAAAGGGAATCACCAGAGGCTTCTGGGTATTTTGAAGGCAATTTTTTTTGAATCTTCTGTGGTTAGTTACTTCATTATTTTTCTTTTATTTTGTTTTTGAGGGCATAATTAAATCGGTGATTAATTATTATCAAATATCTCTTTGTTTTGTTTTTGTTTTCAAACAGGCAAGGAAAATCAGAAAAAGAAAAAATAAACAGAAGAAGCGCCAAACAAATGGAAATGAAAATTCAATGCATAAAGAATTGTCAGAGGTTGATGATGATAATAATAATAATAATGGAACTATTAATGTTTCAAATACATCGGCTTCTTGTTCTTCATCATTTTCTTCGAAATCTTCGTCTGATAAGAACAAATCAATTGAGAGAAAACAAAAAGGGAGTGTTGTTCAATCTCAAAGACAGCATGGGAAAGGGTGTTATGGTCCTAATGTTGGCTTGTGTTTTATTCTCATCAGTCTTTTGATATTGATCATATGGGGCAAGCTCTGTGCCATATTTTGCACTTCCACGTGGCTTCTCTTCGGGGCATGTCGGAGAATCAACAGCTCCTCGTCGGCTGTCGATTATCGCAGGCATGATTCCGAAGAGTACAAGAAGAAAATCATCATGGAAGGATTACTAGAAAGGGAACATTCTCGCCGTCTATAGTCACATTTTTATTTTGTGATTTTGCTTTATTTTGTGTAATATTACATGTTATGGCTCCTCAATTAGTTAGCCATTTTGGTCTTTCAATCCACACATAGAACAAAACAGCGAAAAAGGCATGTTGTAGGATTGACGAGCTTTGAAAGCGGACAATATTTTTTTAGTTGGGCTGGGTCATCACATAATATTTTTTTGACTTGATGATGTAAAGCTATGAGTAGCAAAGGATTTAAGGTTCCTATTTTAACTTTGCAATTCTAAAGTATGTATAAGATTGTGAGGAAATGAAAATTGTACAAACATTTGTCTGATATTACATTCAAAGCAATATGATTACTGTTGTGTTAACAAATGCTGGTACATGTTATTTTCATCCAACTTGATATAATTATTTGAATAGCTAGGAGATTTCAAGGGCAATGATTTAATAACTTTGCTCTTTAGAGAACTAATAAAACTATAAATTGATTTTCTTTTATGTAACAGCATAAACTTTTTTGATAAATCCAAAAGCATTTGATGTACACAACCCTAAAATGGCTAGCTCCCAAAATGGGTATGCGTGTCAGTACCCTCTAAATGGATTTTTACAAACATATATTGGTCTTGAAATTCCAAAAAAATTGGACATAACCCAAGTCAGAAAATTTTTTCTGTGGCATAAATTAACTTTTGCCCTGAAATTTTTCTCGTAGTCTCACAGATGAGATTATCTAGAGACAAAACGGAACGAAGAAAGCATTCCACAGTGACAAATTCACAATCAAAGATTTTGATTGAAAAAACTTGCCATTTTTCTGTATAGAATTGTCACCACCCAAAATCGGGGCAACGACAACGGGGTAAATAAATAAAATAAAATTATAATAAGACCAATCAAATGGTTAAAAAGTCAGCAGAAAACGGTCAAAAAATCATAATATGACTTGGTCAGAAGGGACCAAAATGTAAAATTTTAAAACATGTCACAGGGACTTTAAAACAAAAGAAAATATAAATCATACGTAAAATATCTAAAAACATTCTCACAGTTTAAATGTGAACATCTATCATAAAATAGATATTTGGTCCTACTATGCAATGCATCACCTAAACAACTGTTGGAAAAAATGCTTATGAGTAAGCATTTTGAGGTTCAATTTTAAGTATGGTCCACTTCGTGTTAGTGGTTGTTATTGAATGATTCGAATACTCCTCCGTGAGTACTTCGAAATGGTATATTCATATGCTTAAAATGATGTTTGGGTGAATGAGAAATTGTTGCTCAAAGTTCACCCATTTGTGTTAGAAAATAAAGAGAAGTTAGCTTGTCCCATATGGGAAAGCTATAGAGAGGAAATTGTGCTTATATATGATTGTTCATTAGTAGATGGGTAAGAGTTATAAGTATAGAGGCTCTCTCTAAGTGCGCGGGGGGGGGGGAGGGTGTGCAAATCAAATCCGAATCAAGCTTGGCTCGTGTGCACCTGCGTACACGAATGCCGGACCAAAATGTGTGGGCCCGGCCCAGCCAATTTTTGGATGTCTCTTTATTTTTTTTCAAACCTTTTGAATTTCCATAACAACTAATTTAATTAGTTTGATGGTTACAACAAGTGAAAAGCCTCCCATTGATGAGATGTAATTGGCATGTTAATTTCTTTTAATAGGGTAGTGTTTTCGTTTTTTTGTGATACACAGAACACACAAGAGGAAAAACTAAAATTTTGAAAGTCTTTTAGGAGAGTTCAAAACACTTTGTGGTTCATTAGAAACAGGATTGGTGGTGCCCATACTTGTTTGTTTCCGTTGCATCCTGGGAAACAAGCGCCTCAAGTTCTACTGCACCTTCGGTAGGGGGCGAATTTGTTTTAAGGAGATTGTTGCCCGCTTCAACAAGCCTCGGAATTCTTCGTTGCTTTACTGTTCCTGTCACTGATTCACTGCCTGCAATTGTTATTTTTGTATTGTTGTTTATTGTAACACCGTTGTTTATTTTCAGTTCGGTTTACTGTTTGTTCAAAGTCAGTTGTAAGAACACAATAAACAAATAAGTTGTAATAACAACTACATAATCTGATAATCTCAAATACAAATCAATTACCTACATGAATACACTAGCGCCGCCGAAATGACGAAAAACTACTCAACACGATCTGATCACTTTAAAGGAATCAAATTCGCTTGCTCTCCGAGGCTCCAAGCCCCAGAACGCACCCTCAAGCTCCCAAACTCCAAGGTCTAATCTGAAATGTTAAATTGAGGGGTTAGCAAAACCAAATGCTTAGTATGGATTAATGTACTCACCTTAATTGGTTTTACCAAAACCCTGCATGGTTAGTATAGTACATAGATATATATGAGGATTAAGAAATAACTATAATTTATACATTTTATCAATTAAAATAAAATATACATCCTTGATAACATTAATCCTCTAAATAAAAACGTGTGAGTGAAATGTCACACGAGGTCGTGTAACCAGACTCCAAACATTAGAGCTATAAATAAACATTGTGCCACATGGGGCCACATAACCGGTCACCTCAAACAGGAACCATGAATAATCAATGTGCCACAACAAGTCCACATAACAAACTTGATCATATGCCACGAAGGGCTCTTCATGATCAAATGCCACAACGGGGCAATAATAAACAAATCCTGCGTAGGTTCGGGACTCTCACCCAGGGACGGGTCATCACCGTCCAAATAGTACCACTCGGGATCGCGTAACAGTTGCAACAAAAGTTCAACTAGGGTTTATAAAGTGGGCCAAAACAGGGCTCCACACAAGCAAATGTCACAATGGGGCAATATGATAACTAAGATGTGCGCCACAATTGGGCTCCACATATACTAATTTTAATATATCCAATTTTTAATGAAAACAAAATAATAAAACTCATAATGGTCGCGTCGTGCCGCATAATGCGCCATTTTATATTTCCATAAAATATGGATAATGTTAAAAACACATTTCATATCATTTTCATAGGCATAACATAACATAACGATATACATGTATATAATTTAAAACCACAATTAAGATGAGTACCAATCCCTACCTCAATCTCACGCTAGAAGCGTGAAACCGGTCTCACAATGACGTTCAAAGCGCTCAGATTATTACGTTGGTCTAACAGCTACAAAACTCTTCGGGCTCACCTGACACACTCTACGAGACACGGGTACCGCTGACCAGTGACCGCCCAAAGATCACCCAAAAACGACATCTCGAAACCTGAGTTGTAAAACGCACGAATCAAACTCTTGTATAAATCTAACTGAAAACCGGCATGGTTCTGTTCAAAACACGAGCTTTCCATTTATAATTCAAAACCACAAATACTCATCTGGGACCTACAACAACCACCCAACCGCACTTCACAATTCGAAAATAAAAATTCATAACTCGAACTCAAATTTCAAAATAACTAATCCAAAATTGGTAATTAAAACAAGTAATAAAAATACGGTAAATACGCGGAAATTAGAGTTCGGGTCCATTACCGCACGAAAGAGCCGAACCAATGCGTCGGAAAAGTCAAGAAGAAGGTTCTACGCAGACACGTCGGTGCCACACGCCGAAGCACCTCCATGCTGCCGCCACCAGAAGATGTGTGTCGTCGTCCCGAGTCCAATGGTGGTGGTCACTCGCCCAACGGAGCTTCGATTAGCAGGGAAATCACCAAAAACCACCGGAATCTTCAAGCTTCTCCTTCGCCGAAAAACGACCACCACCGGTGACATGGCCGCCACCAAACTACTCCCCACGACCTGCTCTAAGATTTCTCCAGCTCCGATGGTCGAAAAACGTCAACCATCGAGTGAATCTCCCTCTCTCTCTCTCATGTGTTTGAAGAGAAGATGAAATGGAAAAAGAAAGAGAAATGAGCATCACGTTTTTTTGTGAGGAAGAGAGAGAAAATATACTTTATATATTAAAAAGATATTATCAGTCAAATCCCTACAATTTTGGGTCAGATAAAATTTAAATAAAACTAATGAAAATTTATCATTCAAACCCCAAAGTAAAAAATTCAAACTTTGACCAAAGACTTTTAGGGGAAAAGATAATAATACCCTTATTAAAAATTTAGGATATTACAAGAATTCTTTGGAGGATGTGAGTCTTTTCTCTACACAAGCATACAACGACTGATTTCCACAGCATAATTCACAGTAAGAGACTGTCAAAACCGGTCAACACCGAAATCAAACGAAATAAAAGAATAAGACACTATTTTTTATATGATTGGACAAATCATAGGCCTACGTCCACTAATCAATTTTATTGATTGTGCTAATGGAAATCTCAAGAGCTTACAATTCTCTCATAAATTTGGCACAATTTCTGTAAGGTTTTCTCTCCATCTCTTACAATGGATTAACCCTATTAATATTGTGGGGGGGGGGGGGGGGGGTGGGGGTTGCAATAGCAAAAATATGGTAACCGTTAGAAATAATCGTGGACACTAATTATCCATGATTTATTAGGATTTAATATTATCTTAAATTGGAATGAGAGATCTTTGGTGATACAGTTGTCTTGAGATGGTTCTCTTCCTTTTATTGGACTCTTCGATGAAGTTTTGAGATTCATGAGGCCTTTGGGTCGTATGAAACGATTGCGAGCAACGACCTTAAGAATATATCGTATGTGGTATCTAAGTCGCATGAGATGCGTTCTGCGGGCTCTATCTTGGGATGGGTTGAGCTCGTGGATGCTCCAGGGGAAAATCACGTTCTGGATACTTTAGTGAAGTTGATGGTGGCTTCTCACAGCTTACGGGCTCAAATTGATACCAAGCCTCGTGGGCCGAACTCTTCTGTTTTGGGCTTCTTGTGCTAGTGGACATGTTTCACTTGATTAGGCCCATTCTAACATTGAGCTCATTTTTACCCATAACATTATCCCCTAACTTTTGGCACGATTTTAGCGTGGTGAAAGATCGATGGTGCGATAAGCGAGCTCAAAGGTAGACCGATCATAACGAGCTTCGATGTGTCAAATACACTATAGGTCATCATATGGTGTGACAACTTTCAAGCACGTCGCACATCGCTTCAGGTGGAGACATCTGTACAGTGCGTCACACGTCGCTACAAGTGAAGACAGTTGTCTTATCACATTTAATATGTGGGGATGTCACCAACTCTTCACATTGTACGAGGAGGCGTGTCTACAACGCTCCCCAAGCGTTGATCTTTGAAGACGGTTCATTATCCAAATCTAACGGCTGGGACGAGCTCCTATATAAGAAAGGATCTTTGCTTCACAAGCCAATTTTGAATTTTCACTCCCAATTAAAATCTTTTAAAACCGAAGCCATTCTTCTTCAAGCTTTCTCGCAACCACCGTTCACTGTTCTAGTCACCGTTGTAAGTACTTTGTCAGTCAACAATCATCGTAAGTGTTCCAGACCCATTCTTTTTTACTAAGATTTGTTGTTTTTTGAGTTTGTTACTGATATTATGCTTGTATTGTACTATTTGAATATGTTTATTTCTTTGTGTTCTTGACCAAGTTCAAAGGAAATATGATTTTTGATCTTTAAGGTTGTGTTTGGGAATCAGGTAAGTATGAGACTTGCCAACAAAGAATGGAGGAAAGAAGTTCAGCTCCTTATCCATAACAATATCTTCTAGCATTTTTGCTAGTAAAGCTACCGCTTAATCGAAACCAGCAAGGAGAAAGACAGTTCGCAAGGTGTTTGTTAAAAAGAAAAGAGGCGGCATGTAAAGACTAACTTGCTCAACTGCAATAATCAATGACATAGTCTTTAGCTATATGTACCTGACCTCTTGTGTTGGAGAAGGTATATCATGTTTCAGGTGTATATGTCATCTCTCTCACAGCAGCTGGGTCCTACACAGTTGTGCGACCCAGCTATTGTGAGAGAGATGACATATACACCCGAAACATAATATAATTTTTCCTTGTGTTGAATAGAAAAGACTTGTATGTGATGAGTGTACAGATAACATAATATATTCATCCACTAATATTTTGATATATAATTTGAAATTAACTAATAATAATAGAAAGATAAAATTATTGATTAAAATATAATATTTTATTCATTATATGAATTGATTTGACAAATCTCATATAAGTTTTTCTCGAATTGAGTTAGTTGGTGCATACGAAGGAATATTTCCTCTCAATCCTTGATTGGTGGTATCACAAGTGAGGTTAAAAATCTTATAAGGACTTGAGACTTTTGGTTTGAGCCTCACCAATGACCTATATGACACTCAATAAACCTAATATTCTGAGGAGTTACGGTGAGAGTCGACATATGTCTAATAATCCTCACGTGAGTGGATGAGGCTCTCGATAGGGATAAAACTGTGTAGGATCGTCTAGAGAGCATAAGATATCAGAAAAACACATCATAAATAACAAAATAAATACAGATTTCATTCATCATCATACTAAATATAATAAGAACGAACAATATATTGAATGTACAATACAACGTACTGACGAATACAGAGAAAAAACAGTGCATCGGACATATACTACAATGGATACATGCCACATAAAAGATTAAAAGCAAGAAAAACATTAATTTTTCACTAGAAAAAAAAAAAACATGAACTACTTTTTTTTAAAATTGAAAGGAAAAAACAGGAAACTTTAAACCCCTCTTAAAACCCACTTGATCCAAAATTGGTGGTTAAAAAAAATGATGGGCACAAAACTGTTTCTGAGACCAAACCCTCTCCCTTCGATCATCTTCTCTCCACCAACTCACTTCCTCTCCACTAAACCCAAATTCACCACCACCATCACTCTCTCTCCATTCTCCACCGCCGCCGCTGTCGCCATAAACAACAACCAATCTCTCCCTTACGGCCCCTCTCTTCTCAAAGGCAAAATACCACAAATCCCCAAACAAGAAGACCAACAAGAAAATGAAACCAAACCCTTTCTTGATGATTCCCAGTTCACCAGAATTTTCGACGTGGCCGCTCTCCGCGTCCCCGCGAAAGACTGTTATGCCCTCGAGTCCCGCCTCCGTGGTCACCTCCTCAACTGGCCACGTGTTCGCAACATCGCCCGCGTCCCAGGTGATGAAATCGAATCCCAATTCGTTAAATTGTTGGGAGATAATGATAATGAAAATGAAATAGATTTTGCCGAGGTTGGAGATGAGCTGAATTGGGTTTTGTATAGGGAGGAGTTAGTTAAGAGCTTTGACGCTCGTGGGTTCGCTAAGTTTAGGAATTTAGCGAGGATTTCGCGGCCGAGGAGGAGGAAGAAGAGGGAAAAAAATGAAGATAAGGAGGGAAAGGGGAGGAAAGGGGAGGTTTATTTGGTCGATGTTGTTGAGGAGGAGAGAAAGGAAATGAAGAGATTGTTGGGAGATGAATTTAGAGGAGGAGAGAAATGGAAAGGATCAACAAGATTGTTGCTTTTGGATGAGAGGTTATTTGATAAGAATGTGGATGAATTTCCTGAAGCAATCAAGGTCTCTTGTGAGTTCTTTTCAATATTCAATTCCATTTCTGTTGACTTTTTTATAACACTAGCGAAATGTTATATTTTCTATTCATGAACATGATTGTATTCAAAATAAATCAAGGTACTTTAAATTGTATGATAGTTTTGAAAACTGCTTTTACATCACTAATCTAATGGTACTTGTGCAATGTTATAACGTTGGGTAGTCAAAATGCAAAAAAAAAAATTGTTGTGCAGAGATGTTATGTCCTTATTGTTGCCAGGCATGAAATTGATATATTTTATGGTTACCGTGCTTTATTTAGTATATCATATCATTGTTTGATTTGATGGTGAGGTTTAATTGGTTTGTCATGCAATTATCTGATAATTCATAAGATTAAATGGTTACCACTTATTTGTTTGATGGTGAGATTATATCTAATTCTGTCATCCTATTCTTCAGGTTGTACTGGAAGAAGATACCGGAGAAAATGCTACACCAACTTTAGAGCTTGTCAAGTGCAGGCTGACGTTGTTTTATAATTACTGGCAGATGAATGAGGTATTTCATGGGACTCTTTGTGTGTGCATTTATTTGTTATTCTTGATCTATTTTTCCTTGCTTCTTTTGTGTTTGCAAATTATTCTAATGTTGTCATTTTTTAAAAGTGAATTCATCTGTCTATCTCCCAAAAAAAAGAAGGAATGAAATTTGAATTTCTATATACACTGCATCATTATAGATTTAAAAGGTAATGTACTTGGAAAACCTGCACATTCAGCTCTGATATAAAAATAAATTTGAATAATTTTTGGTTCAGGTTGTGTTAAAACTTAAACCAACCCGAATCGTATGCATGTTATCCAAACCAATCAGCTACGATTTGGTTTTGTTCTGATTTGATAAAGATCAGTTTGGTTCCAGTTTCACATTTGCAATATAATCGATTCAGTTTGGTATTGGTTTCTCTCAAAAATCATATCAAACTGAACTACACATGCCCTGTTTATGAACATTGAACTATCACGTAATTTCTCGCAGCCTTTTCTTTCACCTAGGATGGATTTCTAATACTTTCTCTCACCCCTCCCTCACCTGCAGTGGCCTGCTGTTGGGTAGGCATATCAGTGGTCACTCCTGTATATTACAGGCATTGATAGCTTTGTGCTAAATGTTTTAAATGTTGATGTGAATTTTGACTTCCATAGTCACATGCAGATATTGGAGGCCTTGCTTCCAAAGGGTATGATCATCCCTTCAGCTTTTGAAACAGTTGGGCATATCGCACATCTAAACCTGAGAGATGAACATCAACCATTCAAATATCTTATAGCAAAGGTGCTCAGCTACTATAGTTATATTGTACTTTCAATTTTGACTATGTACTGCAGGTTTGACAAGTGAAAATAAATTCTAACTTCTAACAGAAGGTTTTTTCCCCCATCAGGTAGTGCTGGATAAAAATAAGCCAAAAATACAAACAGTTGTGAATAAAATTGATGCCATTCATAATGACTACAGAACCATGCAGCTTGAGGTTCTAGCTGGAAATAATTCACTTGTGACTGTTCTAGTTGAGAATGGATTGCGATTTAATGTTGATTTAGCGACAGTGTATGTTCTACTTTCCTTTTTAGCTTGTGGCAAATTCAGCTGAAATTTTTCTAGTTACTGTTTTCCCTAGTGATTAATAATATGATTAAATGACTCAAAGCTGCAGTACTTTTTTTAACTATCCATATTGATCTGACAGCAGGAAGCACCGAAAATATGTGTTAACTTGAAATGATACAATCATATCTATTTCTTGATTTCTCTTTCGAGGTCTCTGTGTTTGACACCCAATGTTGACAACATGTTTTATGTCATGGTAATATAGTGGAAAGCACAAGTCTGTGACTCTTTTTAGTCCCTAAGATCATTGCACGTCCATAGCCATCCAGAGACTGATCTTATATATAGCATGTCATGCATTAGAAACATGAACTTCTGAAACTGTATAGTAGTTACAGACTTTTCATAACTCTTTGACTGAAATGACATGAAGGTGCCTTTTATGAATTTCTGACAACAAGAACCTATACTATCAAGCTTAGTCAGTGCAATAAATAGTGAAAACAGCAAGGGTTTTTACAAATCCCTCTTTTATGTGCAGATATTGGAATTCAAAGCTTGCAACTGAAAGACAAAGACTTTTGAGCGGCTTCAATCACAATGATGTTGTTTGTATGTTTGTGTACTATTGACCCTATTTACTTATAATACCTTGCAGATTGCCTTTGTTATACTACTGTTTGGGCACTTTTTTTAGTTGTTATTCTCTTAGTTTTTTTTATATTTTGTCGCTGCCATGATCTCCATCTCTGATCTCTGAAGAGGCCAAAATTCTGTCGGTAAATATTGTTGGAAGCCCTATAGTGAGATGCTTATAAGTGTGAATCAATGGGTTTTCCTCAAATGACAGGCGATGTTTTTGCGGGTGTTGGCCCTATCTCTATATCTGCAGCAAAGATTGTGAAACGTGTATATGCTAACGACTTGAACCCCTATGCGGTCGACTATTTGGAAAGAAATAGTGTCCTCAACAAGCTTGAGAAAAATATTCGGGTATGATTTATGTTTGGACATCATGGTGTGATAGTTTCTTTTCCTGTTAAATTAAACAGAGAAACCATGTCCTCTTACTGCTGAGGATGAGGCATCTTGTATGTTGATATCTAGGTCTATAACATGGATGGAAGGAGGTTCATTGATGCTATGTTTGCGAGCGACAAAGCTCATTCCATTACCCAAGTGGTTATGAATTTGCCAAATGATGCTACAGAGTTTCTAGGTATGCTGGTACATTCCATCACTGAACTTGCTTATTCCTTCACTGAAATTGTTAATAGTTGCTCATATAATGTGATTATTCTTCTCAGATACTGTTTATATTGACAAAATTTATTCTGTTGCACATAACTTATTATTGAACTTCATAGCTGTTTGAGTTTGTCATCAAGGACTTGCTAATATGATTAAAGAATTATAGGATTTAGTCTACATTCTTGTTGATAAAGAATATAATTCAGAGTTGAACAAGGTTTGAAAAATAGGAACCATGTAAAGTTTCAGATGTCAAGTTACAGAAATTTAGTTCTGAAAGGGACTAGGCAGCATTCTGGACAGGGATTACTATGAAGGTCATTATTGACTATTACTCTAGTGAACCTTTGAAGTGATCGGGATGGTTTTTTACTCTATATTGAATGCATTCTGAAGTCAATGGTATTAGATTATTTTGTGCAAAACTTTGACCTTGCATAAACTTCATGGGCAGATGTATTCAGAGGAATTTACAGAGATAAGCCCAAGGATGCAAAATTCGCCTTTCCAATGATTCATGTTTATGGATTCTCGAAAGCTCGAGATCCAGAGTTTGATTTTCACGAGGTTTAGTACTGAATTTTCCCTACATGATTGTGATTTAATGGGGATGATGTGCATATATGTAATTCTTTTCTTTTCCTGTCACTGCAGCGCATAAGAATCGCTCTTTCGGAGGTTGGGGTTAATGTAGAAATGCGAAGGGTACGCCTTGTTGCTCCAGGAAAATGGATGTTGTGTGCATCATTTGTCCTTCCCGAGAGTGTAGCGTTTGCAAGGAGATCGCTCAAATGTAAGTAGTTCAAGCTAAAGCCGAGATGTGTCATTAGCTTCAGGCGTTGTATCATAATATTCAATTCAATCAATTATAATATTATAATTTACTTTTATGTCATAGTATTATTTATCCCTTGTTTGAAATAATTGCAAAGAAGGTTATGAGCATCCTTAGTGAAGGTGGAGAAATGTTTTGCCATATGGCTGGCATGTTTCCTTGTTAAATTTCCTAGTAAACTGATCTCTGGCTGTGAATCATTCCTTTCCATGGTGTGTATATATACTTAATAATAAGAAGAAAAAAAGATTGAGGAGTGACAGAGCAGTAGAAGTTAAAGGTTCAATCCTCATTTTTGTTAAATCTTCTAACCAGTATAAGACTGACTGACTGACTTGAGGCTTGAAGTTTGGCAAAGCAATATTTCAATGGTGAAGGTTAAATGGCATAGTGATTGCAACAGTGAGAATCAATCACAAAGATAATGGAGATTTGTCTAGTCATTGAAATGATTGATGAAATAACAAAGAGGGAAGGGGAAAAGAGGAGATATGAAACAGTAATGTATATTTTAATATTGATAATGATGTGGTCCAAAATGAGTGTGTACAGAAGCCCAGACATCTTACAGACTCATGTCTGAAACTTAGTTTTGTTTTTTTTTTTTTTTTTTTTTTTTTTAAATCTTTATGCAGTACAAACAGCACAACTAACAGATGAGATGATGGTGACCTTTTTCATGCATCAAATACACACAAATGTACTTGGGTTGGTATCCCCACTTTGGACGGCTCACACACACACACACACACACAGTTGATCATGTCCCTCCTCTCCATACAATCTTTTGCTGCTACGAGGAGGGCAAAATTGGAATGGGAGGAGGGGGAATCAAAAGAGAAAGTGATTTGAGGGGGGAAATCTCAGTTCAGATTGTGATCTGAAATCATGATGTTCTATCTCTCTCTCTCTCTCTGTGGTCCATACATAATAATATTTATGATGATGATGATGAGTTTGGTTCTGGTGTGGTGTTTATATATGGAGAGAGAGAGAGGGATCTTTTGCTATTTTATCTGAAAATAGTTGGATCTTTCACAAGTTGCATAAAGCCTAATATAACAGTTACTCTAACATGTGGTTTCCTTTTAGCAAACTCACTAGGCAACAATTACCTACTCTCTCTTCAACTCCTTAATATATATATATATATAACAACCACCACACTACTGTTGCATTATTTTTTAAACATATTTGAATTGAGAAGATAATCTAACTCTTGTAGCCCTTTAAATTTTTTTGTATCCAAAAATAATAATATATATATATATATATATATATCTGTCTTGTAAATTTGTCCCCGGCCTCTTCTTTTATGAAGGAAATGTCTGGGCATATTATTTTCTTTCTGAAAGTTTTTTTTTTTAATATTTATTTATGTTTACATATTACAAAAAGGGAAAGAAATGAGTAAAAAAATAAAAAAGATAATGCTAAAACCCCCCCCAGAAAATCCAATAATTCCATGTAAGGGCACAATCTGATACCAGAAACCAAGAATCCCACGTTGTCTCTCCCAACACTGCAATTTACACACACACACTTTTGCCCTCTACACGTGCCAAACCTGCTCAGCCGCCCTGGGCCCCAAGTACAACGCGGGGGCCCATGACACTTTCCACGTGGCGGATGGACCACAGGAATGTGGGTCCCATATCTATCAATCTTGTATGAGAATGAGATTCTTCTATGATCCTCTCCTCTCCCTCCAATTCAAGCTGCCCTTGCGATTATTTGCTATAAACCGTGTGCCCTAGAGATGATCAATTGGCTAAACCAAAATGGAAACTCTGAGCCTTAAGTGCTTACGTGGCTAGTTTCTATTGGATGAACTCAACTGATCAGGACGGCGCTGCTACTCATCAGCCACACACTCTATTATAACAAACACGCCTTTTGTTGGGGAATGGTAAATATGAGATCTTCACCCCGAATCATATTGATGATGCACATTGGTTTGGTCACGCTATTTGGATTTTATTTGTAGCACAATATATTGGTGTAAGATCGATCATATGCATTTAATGACGTATCTATATCTATAACATAAAATATAAAATTTAAACATTAATCACATAACTACATTAATTAAGCATTAATAATCATTATCCAGTCCAAAATTTTATATACGGTATAAAGAAGAAATTGCCATATTAGAAGGCACCACATGGAGTCAGCTTTTTTAGATATTTCCATAACTGATAAGCCATCATTGCAAGCCTATTCACATCTTCACCACCAAATCTTACCCTACATAATTGCACCAATCCATAGGACCCACATGATCAGAAGATCATGGCCGTTTAAATTATGTGCACAACTACAATGATTTTTTTTATTTTTTTTTTTTTTTTGCTAATTTTGATCTTCAACTGACAGTGGCCTACAATTTGGCTACTTGCTTGTTTGAACACCTCTCAATAGGTACGTGCCCTCATGGCCCAGATCATGCCTGGTAGAATCCGCGATTCTTCTGCAATATCGACACGTGTCCGTGGGTACCATTCTATTTGTTCTCATTCATCACCTTCTCCCATAGGCGCGTAATAAACACTCCCAGTTTCCGTAATTCTTGTTGGTGCGTGATCAGCACTCTCTATGTATGCATTTGATTCTAGTTGCCTTGTTTTGCATTCATTTTTCACCGGAAAAGCTTGGTGGTATTGGTTCAGTCCCGTTTTACTATTGCCATGCAAACCTTTTTGCTTTTGCTATTTTTGTATTAGGGTTAAATGTTCATTTTAGTATTTAGGGTTTTACTTCATTATTTTCACAATGTATTTTCATGAAAATATATTTTGTAAATTTTGATTTTTCAACTACTAAGTCTTTGAAAATGTGGCTTAATATGTGGTGACATGATAAAATTCGATAATAATATGTGATTATTAATATGATTTTTTTTGAAAAAAAATTGAGTTGTGCGGATGCTAAGTTTTTAAGATCTTACTCACCATCAAAATTAAAATAATAAGTGCATTATAATTACATTTTCAATATAAAAATAAAATTACATATCACCATTTACGAACCACCATTTATTTTCATATTTTTAATCATACTAAATAATGTTAAATAAGTTAAATTTTGAATACAAAAATGCCATTTTATCATAGAAATGTTAAGTATGAGGTTACAATAGAGATATTTTAGGTTCGAGTCTTGGGGTGCATTTTTTATAAGAGTTTAGAATAGTCGGAGGGTTTTACCTGCTTCATTTAAACCTGGATCGGATGGTTTGACAAGAGTTTCCAACCTAATAAAAAATATATATATTTTAGATGATTTTTAAAATATAATAATTAAACAAACTCTTGGGATTAAAAAAATATCCCTTTATATTAAGGAGAGATAAAAGGAAACAAAAAAAAAAGGTGTTCTTTTTTGGAAGTCAGAAAAATATGTGTGGAGAAATCAATTTTTTAACTTTAAAGAAAAAACAAAAAAAACACAAACAAAAACAAAAATATAAGCTACAAATACACACACAAGGCACAGTGATAGTTCTGTCTGGCTTGGGCTGCCCTTTCTCTCTCTTTTAAAAACTCATCTTTTCGATCACTTGTTCTTGAAACATTCTCTCATCAATGGAAAAATACAAAGCAACAATGTCTTACGTTGTATCGGATCATGAACCCAAAACTACTCATGAAGCTGCAGCTGCAGATGCAACAATTATTAAGAGCAGCAGAGGCAGAAAGCCTAGCAACAAAGCTAAAGCTCAGAAGAAGAAGCAACCACAGAGAGGAATGGGAGTGGAACAACTTGAGCGTTTAAGGATACAAGAAAAATTAAAGAGGATGTCAGAAATGCCCCCACTTGATTCTCCCTCCAGTATTCAAAATGATAATTTTCATCAGTCCCTTTTGGCCTTACCAGAACCGATTCCGAGTGTTCCGGTCATGTACGGACCAGGAAACTATGGTGTGCCGGTTGTTGTTGGAAATGGGTTTTTGGGTAGTTTGGAGAAGAGCCGGGTCATGTATGGTGGTGGTGGGTCGGGTCAAGTATTGATGAGTACTTTCGTTGGGACCTCGAAAGAGCTCTCTTCAATGCCAAAGAATATGCATATGGATCATCATCATCAGCAGCAGCAGCCATGGGGGGTCCTTCCTCAACAACATTGTGATGTTTGCTTAAAGGTATACTGTACTTTCCTGTTTTTTTTTTTTTTAATCTTTTGTTAAATATAATATTTGTTGTTTGGTTCTTGAGAAAAAAAAATGTGACAAAAATTAATGATATGAAAAGTTGTTTCTTTTGGTTTTTTAATGCTTTTATTAATCTCACATTCTCTCAATCTTTTCTTTTGGTATGTGGTTTTTTTGTTTTTTTTTGAAAAGGCTGATTGTTGAGTTGAGTTTATATTAATGTTCTAATTAGATTCATTTATGTACTTTCAAGTACCAAGTGCTTGAAAATGTTAATTAATTAGAGTGAGAAACATTATTTTTGTTGTTTTCCTACCTTCTCTTGTCAAGTGATCACACAATAGAGTTGTTTATAAATGTTTTTTTTTTTTTTTTTTTTTGCTTTGGATGTAGAAGAAGCGGTTCCATGGGGAGAATATAGGATTTCATGGGGTGAAACAGAAGTATCCAGAGGTCTCTCCCATCTGTTATGGTGTGCCTGGAATGATGGATCAAGAAAACAACTTTAACTTGTATGGAGGAATCAATGGCTTTGGTACTAGAGCAGCAAGAAGTGCTTTATGTGCTGGCCAATATCATAATCATCAGAATAAGGTTAATGCTTCAACAATTTGTATCTCCAATTGATAAACCCATCATTAGTTATGTGATGACATATTACTTCTTTGTTGATTTTTATCGGTTTGTGTTTAATGGGGTTTTTGCAATTAGGGTGAACAAGCGGTTGTGATTCACAGAAATAGCAACTCAATGGGTAGAAGTGTTCCAAGAGAGATTGAATTTTTCCCAGGAAAGGGTGGGCAAAGCACTTCTTCCAAGGACTTGGAATTTCCAGCAGAAGCTTCAGTTGCAGTGAATAGTGAAGCTTCTTGGTTTGCTCCTACTGCTCACTATTATGAACCTTCTAATTCTATTGATTTGTCCCTAAAACTTTCATTATAGATGCAAAAGAAGGTTTCTGTTTTTGGCTTTTGTTTGCTTCATATATATTTGGGTGTAAAATATTAAATCAGTACCCAAATCACATATTTTTGTCTTTCCCTTTTGTTGTTAAACTCATGTGATGTGTTATAATTTGTGGGAAACCTTCTCTCTCTCTCTCTCTCTCTCTCTCTCTAGCTACCTCTAATATTATGTCAGCAAACTGGTTTAATCTTATGAGCTTTAGTGATGTTGCAATTATTTCTCATGTGATCTATCTTGTGTTCTAATGAATTTTCATTGGTTGTGGGTTTAAAGGTGAATTCAAATGCTTATTGATAGTTGTCTTTAGGCAGAAGGCTCTCTAGAGTGTAGATATGTCATCAATGTCTGAAAGAAATTTCCTAATCTTAATGTAACTCTTTGGTCTTTGCACCCAAATTAATTATTAAAAAAAGTATTATTTTGTGGTATGCTACCACCAATCTTTTTCAGAAATTAAAGCTTCATTTCATTAGTTATAATCTGTCATTTCATGCATTATAGAAGATGAATTCAAAATATCTTCTCATAAAATGAGCTTCAATATGAAGAAAAAGAATGGTGGAAATAAAAGCGAGGAGAGTTCTTTGCATTGCTTGTTATACAGCTGCTAAAACCCTAGCTTTTAGGTTTCTCTCTCTATCTCCCTTATCAAATCAGACTGTATTCATGTCTGCTCGTGTCTTAATTGTTTTTACTGAAACTAGGAAGAGGGGATTTCCCTTCTAGAGTCACTTGCCATCTTTTAAGGACTGAAAAAACAACTTGAGCATCTCTGCTTTCTGTTTGTGGGAGTCAAGCAACTTTCTAACAAGTGCTTTATTAAAAAATGTGAAGAGGGTAGATAAAAATCAAAGATTGCAGGACTTTAACACCAGCAAGAATTTTACTGAAACCACATTGGTTTTTTTTTTAATATTTTTGCGAATTTTCTTTTTGGCTGCTGCTGCTGCTGCTTCTGCTTATGAGCACACAAACCCAGCAGCAGCAAATGCAAAAGCAGATGCCAGAAAGCCAGCAGCAGGCAAGGCCAAAACAAATAATAAGTATAAATATGCAGGTAGAGGGACTGAGAGTCTGTTGTAGTGTCAGTAGAAGTAAGGCTGTAGCTGTGTAAAAGCTTTTTGTAACTCCATTTTGATTGGATGCTCAGTGATGATCAGCAGCACTTTACTTTTCTCTACCTTATTTTTGGTATCAAATAAAAGCTAAAAACCCTCTTTGTATTTTTCTTTGATTTTGATGTTTATAACATAATGGATTATAAATTATAGTATTGTTTGTGGTTGTGGATCACATTTATAATGCATTAATTAATTAAGCTAATCATGTGATAAATAATATCATAAACAAAATCAACTTTTTGTCAAGAATGTTTGATATTATCTTCAAGTCATTTGCAAGCACTCAAACTTTTGACATTCATAATTCTCTTCTTTAATTACATTAAGCTTCAGAATTCTAATAAAGCATTTATATAATACTTGGTCATCGCTAACAAACAATATTCCAAGTTGTGTCTTGGAGATTTATGGTTCATTAAGCAAGAAAGATTGGTACTGCTTGTTACAAAGCCATCAATATCAAGTTACCGATGATTGGTAATGGTGGCCTAAGAATAAGATGCTCCCTTTTCAAGCTATCTTTGCCGCAAGCAAATGTGACTGAAATTGGTCCAAGCTTAATTGTTGCAAGGTATTAACGGTAAGTGCTGGCCTAAGATGTTTCCATTTAATCCCCTTTTTTTCCTCCATTTGTTGAAGACAATTAGTTATTACGACTCTTATTCTTAATTAGCAGAATTTTTGGACTCTGATGATTTGCCAAATTCATTATTCATTATAAAATGTGTGTTAAATAATGTACTTCAACACTCTCATCTTTTTTAACTGCTTTCAAGTTTAAATATTATTTTGATACTTCAACACTCTCATAAAAGGTGTCTCCGCATTTTTTATTTTTTAATATTATTATAAATTTCTAAATTAACTGTTTCGAGTACTGTCCTTTAGAGTACTTGTTATTGGTTAAGCCAAATGAGAATGGATTAGTCAAGTAGTTACATTCCCACTTGAATTTTAAAAGCCCTAATGAGGAGTCGAATTGTGTTTCCAGTATAGTATTGATATTTGGTCCCCTTAAGTTATCTCATTAGCCGGTTAATCCCATTTATTTTCAAATTTATCCTTAAAATAAAAATAAAAAATGTTTTTCATTTTTTTCTGTCATTTTATGTTTTCCTCTCATCAAAATCCACATCATCGGAAACAAATCCAATGGAGCGGCTTGTTATAACAAGTGTTGATCTAAAATGTTACCATTTAATTCTTCTTAATCAGTATAACTCTTTGATGTTTGACAAAACTAATCAAAAGCTCCATAATATTTAAAAACTAAACAAAACTCTTTACTGTTATAACAAAACCTCCCTAATGTTACTATTCGAGATGAAAAAAGCATTCCGAATTCCGATTGATATTTTGAATAGGGACGGAAAATCATTCCAAATCCCAACAAAATGGTGTGGAATCACGAATCATGATCGATATTGAGGAATTTTTATGTTAAAATTCGGGATAAAAAATTGTCTCGAATCCCGATTTTTTTTAATTCGGGGCCACATATCATCCCGAGTCTTGATCAAAATTTTCATTTGGTACAAAAAATCAACTCGAATCCCAAACCGAATGGGAGGAGATCCCTACTGGGATTCAGAATTTTCTGCGAACCCTACATAATAACTTTACAGAAAAAGAGTATTTTTGGAAGGTATGGGAGGAGATCACTTTTCAATTTTTTTATTATTATTGTTATTTGTTTTTAACTTGAGTACAACTTCTAGGGATTAAAAGTATATTTAGTATGACTCTATTATAAGTAGTTCAAATGTTAGCGTTTGAGAATAGAGATTGTAAAGCTTTTTTTTTTAAATAGTTTCATTTTACAAAGTTATTTCATTGCTTTTATGACTTGACTTAAAAAACTTGTCTATTCAAATAATTTTATAATTTTTAATAAAAGTTTCTGTTAATACCTAAATAAATATTTTTTTTATTAAAAATTTTACTTCTAAAAATTTTATTAGTAAAAATTTTATTTTAAAAATTGTACCAAATGGAAACTTACACTCAAAACTGACAGAATCTATTAGTAGATGAGATCTCGATGAATATTTTTTTTATGTTGTCAATATAGTGTCATTAAACATCAATTAACATGTAACCAACCAAATCATACCAGAAAATCGGATCTAATATGTATAAACCATAGAAACCTTAAAACTTGATAATTAAGAAAAACCTGGTAAATGCAATGACGAATCCAAGTCGATATCTCTCTCTGTCCTTAAGAACTTATTGGCCCCATCACAGGTGCTTCACGGATTCGCAATTGACCAATGTTCTCCCAGGATAACTTGGTTCCTTCTTGTCCAAGGTGCACTCCTTGACAAATGTTTGAACTAGAAGATGTAGGGGTTTTATGGGCTAAATCCGGTAACGCAGCGGAAACGGTGGAAAATCAAATTTTCCGATTTCAAAACTTTTTCTCGGATTAATTAAATAAACATATTTATTTAATTACCCAATAATAAAATTATGAAATAAAATTCAATAAATCAAATTTATGTGAATTTATCGAATTGCCCTTACACTTGGCATTTTGTTCATTTTAGTCCGAAATTGTTCAAATCAATTTTGGATGATTCTAAATCATTTCTAAGATGAACTTAACATGTCCTAAATGTCATAACACCAAAAGCAACAAAATGTGTGGATGATTGAAACTGAGCTACTCTGAGGCAACAAGAAGACGCCCCTGATGAATTTGAAGACTTGTTCGACAATGCATCTAAAAGTGCAAGCGGAACTGGAGCTGAATGATCAACAGACACTGATAATGATGATTGATAATTAAATAATTGTAAAATTATAATGGGGAAATATCTTTAAAATGTAATGGAACTACGTGAGCTTTGATTCATCTCACCCTATGAGGATACATAGGCAACTTAAGTTTTTAAAAATTTAAGTTCAAGCTCTTTAATTTAATAATTTAATTTTTAATTTTTTTAGATAAGAATTTTATTTATAGTTTAATGTAATTATGTAAGTTTATTATATAAATTCAAATTCATAATTTTAAATTAAATTATTTTTTCAATCTCAATTTTTTATTTTTAAAAAAAGTAAAAAAAAAACGAATGGAACCGGAACTGGACCGGACCGCCGGTCAGGTTTAGCTAGATGATCCATTTTTAATATTTCAAATTTAGAAATCTCACTTTTTATAATAAATATGTCATTATTACCCAATTAATTTATTTCAGGGATTAATTATGCCAAAACATATAAAACCGACCATAAAGGCGGTGATAACTTTTGTCTATAACAAGTCCAGTTAAGTACTCAATTATGCCAAATAAATAAAACCAGCCATATAGGCGGTAGCAAAGTTTGTCAATAATTAATCCAGAATTAAATTAAATATTAATCATTAGATTACAATTTATATATTATAATATAAATGAGATTAATCTATATTTTCATATTAAAAACTTCACCCTTTACCCCAGCAAAAGAAAATTAGCTACTCATAATATGAATAAAAACATGCATAATTTTATTACTGAAAGAAAAAAAATTACAAGAAAAATCTTACAAAAATAAAACACCTAAGAGTTGGATCCCTTCACAAAACCTCAGAGAAAATTATATGGATGAAGCTGAAGAAAATAAGGTGCTGAACACGTCTATTTATAGGTGAGATGCTCGGCACCTCAATTATGATTTTGCAAATTTCTTTTACAATTTTGAAAAAAATTTCAAAAGGCATTTTAACATTTAGCAAGATTTTTCAAAGGCAATTTGTTTTCATTTGATAATTGTCCAACACTTTGCTAAATTTGTCAACCATTCACTTTTGGTGGGTTATTTCATGTTTTTTTAATTATTTTTTTGTTTTGAAACCTTAATAATTACATATAACACACTTTAGATTTTTCATCAATTTCGGTCTTGAAAACTTCAGAATTAGAAACTCTTGTGAGTTGTATAATTGTAGATCTTTGAGTCTTCTTTCATCTGGAACTGAAATCACTTCAATCCGATATCGGAGTAAAATGTTATATCCAAAATACGAACATTGCACATGGTTGAAATTTCTGAAGTTGTACACTATTAGAACGCCATATTAAATTTCTGGCCTCCAAAATCCAAATGTTAAGTCCATTTTTCTAGATATGAATTCAAAGTATTATTTCACCTACATAAATGATAAAAATCACAATAAAAATATATAAAACATAAATTTAATTAATATGCTAAATTAAGGGGATTAATGAAACTATAAGTGTAAAATTATTGATTTTTTCTTTTAATAAATGTGCACTTTTTAGTGTTCATCACACCCCCAATCAGCTTATTATTAGTCCCTAGTAATTTAAGCGAAAAAAACTTTAAAAAAGACAAATTCTTATCCAAATTAATAATTGTTTTCTTTCTTTTTAAATGATCAAATAAATAAATTCTTCTGTACTTTTTACCATTCTTCCATACACAAAAAAAGGTATTAATCAATTCATTGTGCCCACAATATTCACAGGTCTCGTTGAAAAGAGAGTAATATTTTTTCCTAAAATTATATTAGAGTTCACACCCTTTGGCAATGAAAATTTATTTATAAATACAAAAAATAGATTTTTTTGATGTATCATCAATCCTTGTAACGAGCTTTGATCCAGTGACTCCCAAACCAGTTGGCTTTAGGGCACTAGGTGTTAAGACACTCTTACGGATTTAATTGCTTTGATCTCAGATATTAAAAAAATATCTGATTTCTTTAAGCTTTCTATTTAACCCATTTAACGAGCTTTGGGTCGGTGACACACAAATCAGTTGGCCTTAGGACACTAAGTGTTAAAACACTCATACGGACTTAATTGCTCGAGTTAAAGAGGCTACAAAATCGAACTTATTCACATATTTTATTTTTTACAAACTCAAGCTCTACCGTTTTACGTGAACAATCACTATTTGCTGAGGCAAGATGTCCAGTTACTAAGTAAGAGCATGATTATATTTTTTTTATTTAAACACTAACTCTACTGACTTTAGGTGCTACCTCCAACAAACTAGAGAACTGAATATTACAAAATTTTCACTTACAATCCATGTTCATATGTTACCGTGTATGTTGATAATACCTGTCAGATGAGCATATGAAGATCAAATTTAATCAATATTATGGATATTCATTAATTTAAATGATTAAAAGAAATGAATAAAAATAACTTGTTGCGAATTATTTTGAGATGCGTATCAGGAGCGAAAACTCCTTACACGGCCACCTCTGAATAACAATTCTACTTGGTTAGTCAAAAATTTGTTATTAGTTTGTGTGTAACAGTTTTTTTTTTTTTGAAAAATACAAAAGAAAATCAATACAAAACATTTTTTTCTTTACACACAAAATAACAACAAAGCAAAAATAACATAATTTTTTTTAAAAGAAAAACAGAACAATGAATCATAAAATAAAAACTATCTAGTCAACTATCCTCTCCCCCCCAATCAAATTGAGACATTGTCTCTAATGTCTGAAAAAGAAGAAGTAGAGTTTAGAAGACATCACCTGGTTAGTGTGGAATTGACAATTGAATATACGACTATTTAAAAGACAAAAAAAATATTACAAATTAAGATTCAAGTCCACTCTACGCTTCTTGCCACGATCGTTACCAGACCAGTTCAAGTTAGAAATAATGAGGTCGATTTTTGGTTCATAAGCTAAGAGTTGGTAAATTAAATCATCAGTTTTTCTTGCAATTAGGAAGATATCTTTTACCAGTTTTGAAACAAACCCATTTCTTTGGCATCCTCAAGAAATACGAAAAGAAAATAAAAAATCCATCAACATTAAGTAGTACAATAGGTTTTTAATGAATGTTCAAGTTTGCCCATGACATAACTATGAATATTTCTTTCAACGTGCCAGGCCCACCTGGTAAAGCAATAAAAGCGTCAGCATTATTGATCATTTCAGTAAGTCTTTCAGACATACCTGATACAATGCATTCTTCTCCATTTGATTTTCCGATGAGATTTTCCCCAGTCAAAGGTTTTGGAATGATCCCCAAAACTTGACTGCCACCTTCTTGCACGGCCTTTGAAACACACCCCATCAATCCAAGATTGCCACCGCCATATACTAATTGCATGTTTCTTTGCGCCATAACTCTACCCAATTCTTTTGCAGCCTCAACAAATTATGGTTTAGTTCCAGGGCTAGTTCCACAAAAGATACAGATATTAGTAACTCGTCATCTTGAAGTTTTCTCCATTTTTTTGCTATCTCTCCGATCTAGATGTGTTGAAGAGAGAAATGACGAGCTGAATTCATAGATCCAGAAAAAAAAAAGGTGAGTAATAAATACACTAGTACCTGCATAATGACAGTTATCAGATGAACAATAAAATAGATCGTGAAAGTCAAAAGGTTTAGATACTATCAGCAAAAGTAAAGGAAATCAAAACAATAAATTAAAGCAAAATAAATCAAAGCAATAAAAAAATATGTATCGATAGTTGTGATTGTGGCTCACATCTTCCTCTGGTTTTACGTCCAGTAACGGCTTGAACGCCCTCTATGGCTCGGGGATAAGTTTCTCATCCAATTTTCTTATAAATTGGCAAACAGAGTCTTTTAAAGTTAGATTCCCGAGACTGTATTGTTGTATTTCTTTTTGAAATTGTGTATGCAAATTGCGAATTACTCTATGAACATGTCCACTAGAATGTGTCTCAAGAGTCAATGATTTATCATCTAAAGACTCCTTACTCAAGCCATCTCTAATGAATTAAATTTTATCTTCGTGATTGTCAGACACCATTCCCAAAGAACGACAACGAGTATTGCATGACCAGCGTACACATTTATAACAAACACCTAATTGTTTAGCTCTTCGTTTCTTAGCATATGTGTTTTTTCTTAATCCAGGCATGTAAGAACTGAAAGAATCAGATGACTCACCAGCCAAACGAACTTTTGCTTCAAATACCCAAAGAATATCACTAGGAATACCATGGATCATAATAAGCCTCATTCTTTTGGTGCGTGCTTTGTAAATTTTCATCAGTGTATTTTGGGGGAGAGAAGGAAAATGTATGTGGAGTTTTGCAAGAGTTTCTTACATGTCTTGATTGTAGGGTATCAGTATTAGGAAACTGAAAGAACCGACTTAGAGTCACGGAGTACCGTTATCCGCTGTTTAACCGGGGTGCAAGATTCAAAAAAAAAAAGACAACATAAAAAAATGCTGCAAAACTCAAGAAAAATGAAAGTTAGACAAATACAAAAGAAAATAAAATACATCAATCATAGTACACTGGGTTTGAAAGGAAAAGAGATTCTTGAAAATTTGAACATTCCAAAAATGGTTTCAGACATTGTCTATTCACTTTAAATACATCATCATCCCTAGGATTCTCAATGTCAATAGTCCCATATGGATAAACGTGTTTCACAATAAATGGGACACTCCATTTTTATTTCAATTTTCCAGGAAATAAATGAAGACGATAATTATAAAGTAAAACTTTTTGACCAATTTCAAATATTTTTCTTGAAATTCGACTATCATGAAAAGCCTTAGTTTTAGCTTGAAGAATTTTCGCATTCTCATATGAATCATTACTTAACTATTTAAGCTCATTTAATTGCAGTTTACGTTCGTGACTGGCATTTTCACTGTTTGAATTGAATGCTTTAATAGCCCAATATGCCTTATGCTCAAGTTCTACAGGCAAATGACAAGATTTTCCATAAATTAGACGATAGAAAGACATTCCCTAAGATGATTTTAAAAGTTGTTCGGTATGCCCAAAGTGCATCACTCAGTCGAAAAGATCAATCTTTACGATTTGCGTGACCGTTTTTTCCAAAATTTGTTTGATTTCCCTATTTGCTAGTTTAACTTGATTATTTGTCTGATGGTGATAAGAGGTAGAAACTTTATGTGTAACTCCATACTTCCATTAAGGACTCAAAAGGTCCGTTACAAAAGTGTTTACCTCCATCACTTATAATGGCCCGAGGGATTCCAAATCGACTTAAAATATTTTCTTTTAAAAAATTATTCACAATTTTGTGATCATTATTTCGACAAGAAATCGCCTCAACCCCTTTTGAGACATAATTGACTGCAACTAAAATATATAAAAATCCAAATGACGGTGGAAATGAACCCATGAAATCTATCCCCCAGCAATCAAATATTTTAATGACAATGATGGGATTTAAAGGCATCATGTTTCTTTTTGGAATGGATCCCAAGTTTTGACAATTTGCATAAGTTTTGCAAAAAGCATTGGTATCTTTAAAAATGGTGGGCCAATAAAATACATACTGTAAGATTTTTACAACGGTTTTCTTAGATGAGAAGTGACCTCCACATGCCTCTGAATGACAAAACTGAATAACACCACTTATCTCAATATTTGGTATGCATCGTCAGAAAATTTGATTAGGGCAATACTTAAACAGATATCGATCATCCCAATAGAATCTTTTGACTTCGGTCAAAAATTTCTTCTTGTCTTGATGGCTCTAATCTGGAGGTATTTTTCCTGTTGCAAGAAAATTGAAAATATTAGCATACCAATGCATTTTATTTACTAAAAATAAAAATTCATCAAGAAAAGAGTCATTGATAAGAGTTGCATCAATTGATGACTCATTTGTGAGTCTTGATAAATGATATGCAACTACATTCTCTGCTTCTTTTTGTCATTGATTGTGAGATTGAATTCTTGAAGCAACAAAATCCATCTTAATAATCTTGGCTTTGCATCCTGATTAGACATCAAATATATAACAGCAGCGTGGTCAGAATAAACAACGGTTGAGGAACCAATTCAATATGATCGAAATTTATCCAATATAAATATTACAGCAAGTAGTTCTTTTCCGTGGTAGTGTAATTCATTTGTTCACTTTTTAAAGTTCTAATTGCGTAATATATTATATAAGGCTTATCTTCCTTTCTTTGTCCTAACACTGCGCAAACTGCATAATCACTAGTATAACACATTAGCTCAAAGGGCAAAGACCAATCAGAGGATTGCATGATATGAGCAGAAGTCAAAAGACTGATAATATTTTCAAATGATTTTTACATTCTTCTGTCCATTCAAATGATGCATATTTTAATACGAGGTTACATAAGGGTCTGAATATCGTACTAAAGTTTTTAATGAACCTCCTATAAAATCATGCATGTCCTAAGAAAGAACGAATTTTCCTGATTATTTTTTGTGATGGCAATTTAGAGATTACCTCTATTTTTGCCTTGTCAACTCAATACCTTTAGATGACATAACATGTCCTAAAATAATTTATGAATTAGTCATGAAATGGCATTTTCCCAATTTAACACAAGTTCTTTTTCTTCACATCTTTTCAAATTATTTTCCAAATTATTCAAGCAATTATCAAATGAATTCCCAAAAATAGTTATATCATCCATAAAGACCTCTAAACAGTGTTCAAACATATCACTAAATATGCTTAACATGCATCGTTGGAATGTTGCTGGTGCATTTCAAAGTTCAAAAGATATTTTCCTAAATGCAAATGTTCCAAAGGGACATGTGAATGTGGGCTTTTCCTGATCTTCTAAAGCAATGAGAATTTGATAATAACCTGAGTAACCATCAAGAAAATAATAGTATGTATTTCATGCTACTCTTTCCGAAATTTGGTCGAGAAATGGTAAAGGAAAATGATATTTTCTAGTGGCGTCATTTAATTTTATATAGTCAATGCACATACGCCAACTAGATGAGATTCGAGTTGGAATTAATTCTCCTTTATCATTTTTTACAGCAGTTTTTTTCAGACTTTTTAGGTACAACTTGTGCATGACTTCCCACATACTATCGGATATAGGGTAGATAATGCCTACATCAAGAAGTTTGGGGACTTCTGTTTTTACCACTTCTTTCATATGAGGGTTTAATCTTCTTTTGGGTTGACGATATGTCCTAGCATTATCTTCTAAATGTATTATGTGTGTGCAGATCAATGGATTAATGCCTTTTATGTCTTTTAAAGTCCATCCAATTACCAGTTCATGTTCTTTCAACACATTTAACAACTTACCTTCATGATCGCTTGTGAGAGAGAAAGAAATTATTGTTGGAAAAATGCTTATGAGTAAGCATTTTGAGGCTCAATTTTAAGCATGGTCCACTTCGTGTTAGTGGTTGTTATTGAATGATTCGGATACTCCTCCGTAAGTACTTCGAAATGGTATATTCATATGCTTAAAATGATGCTTGTGTGAATGAGAAATTGTTGCTCAAAGTTCACCCATTGGTGTTGGAAAATAAAGAGAAATTAGCTTGTCTCATATGGGAAAGCTATAGAGGGAAAATTATGCTTATATATGATTGCTAATAAGTAGATGGGTAAGAGTTATAAGGATAGAGGCTCTCTCTACGTGCGTGCATGAGGGTGCAAATCAAAATCCAAACAGGCTTGGCTCGTGTGCACCCGCGTGTCCTGCGTACACGAATGCCGGACCAAATTGTGCGGGCCCGGCCCAGCCAAATTTTTACTAATCTCTTCAATTTTCCAAGCCTTTTGAATTTCCATAACAACTAATTTAATTAGCGTGGTGGTTACAAAAGTTGAATTTCCATAACAACTAATTTAATTAGCTTGGTGGTTACAACAAGTGAAAGGCCTCCCATTTATGAGATATAATTGGCATGTTAATTTTTAAATGAGCTGTGTTTTTCGTTTTCCTATATAAACAATACTCAGATTTTGTTTACAACACAGAGAATAAAACATCACACACAACAGCTCATTTTTCTTTGTTTTGTTAAGGGAGAGTTCAAACACTTTTGTGGTTCGTTGGATACGAGTTCGGTGGTGCCCTTACTCGTACGTTTTCCGTTGTATCCTGGGAAACAATCGTCTCACGTTCTACTGCACCTACGGTAGGGGACGAATTTGTTTTAAGGATATTGTTAACATCAACAAGCCTCGGGAAAGTGAAGAACTTCATCAATTTCAGCCTCTACCTCTGCTCATCAGCCTCTGCCTCTGCTCTCCAGCCTCTGCATCTGCACGCCAGTGTGCTCATCAGCCTCTGCCTCTGCTCATCAGCCTCTGCCTCCGCTCATCAGGCTCTGCCTCGCTCATCAGCCTATGCCTCTGCTCGCCACCTCTGCTCTGCTCGCTAGCCTCTGCCTCTGCTCTCAGCCTCCGCTTGTAGCCTCTACCGTCAGGGTCTGATTCGGCCTTTAGGGTCTGATTCGGCCTTCAGGGTCTGCACGAGGATAATTGTAATATTTGGATTTCCCAATTACCGTGAAATAATTGTAATAATAATGTAATACAGTCTTAAAAAAAATTCGACTTGTGGATATGGAAATCAGTCCAAACACAGTAGATCCGAATATGGCAGCCTCTTCGGCTGGCCAACTTGCTTCAGCCTCTGGGCTTAATATGGCAGCCGCTGTGGCTGGCCAATGTGTTGCTGCCTCTATGGCTAGACAACCTGTTGGACATGTGAGCCATGTCAATCCTACTGCGGAAAAACTGAAAAATTCAGTGGTCAGAATTTCAAAAGGTGGCAACAGAAAATGTTTTTCTACTTTACCACGTTGAACCTTGCGATGTTTCTAAAGGAAGATGCTCATGTACCCAAAGAGGGTGAGATTGATATCCAAGTCATCAGTGCCATCGATGCTTGGAAACATTCTGAATTCCTATGTCAGAATTATGTGCTGAATGGGCTAAGTGATTCCTTGTACAGTGTGTACGCCGGAATAAAAACAGTTAAAAGGGCTTTGAGAATCTTTTGATCGAAAATATAAAACTGAGGATGTCGGTACTAAGAAATTTGTCGTAGGCCGTTTCCTAGATTTTAAGATGATTGATTCCAAAACTGTGTTAAGCCAAGTACAAGAACTGCAGATTATTCTAACAGCAGAAATTCATGCTGAGGGGATGAGTTTAAGTGAAACCTTCCAAGTAGCCTCGATAATTGAGAAACTACCACCTGGTTGGAAAGATTTCAAGAATTATCTAAAGCATAAGCGAAAAGAAATGAGCATTGAAGACTTGGTTCTTAAGCTGAGAATTGAGGAAGATAACCGAGTTTCTGACAAGAGAGGAATGACTCATGAGGCCAAAGCAAATGTTGTCGAACATGGCCATAAGAACAAGAACCTCAAGAACAAATGGTCAAAGATGGGCCCTAAAGGAGGAGTTTCCAAGAAATCCAAATTTCAAGGAAGATGCTTCAACTGTGACAAAATGGGTCACAAGTCTTCTGAGTGCAGACTGCCGAAGAAGAAAAAGAAACAAGAGGCTAATGTGCTGGAAAACATGACTCAAGATGTTTCAGACATTAACCTTTCTGTTGTGATTTCTGAGGTGAATCTGGTGGGTTCTAACCCAAGAGAGTGGTGGATTGACACTGGTGCCACTCGACATGTGTGCTCGGACAAGAGCATGTTTTCTTCATTTGAGCCTGCTGGTAATGGGGAAAAGATATACATGGGAAATTCAGCAACATCTGAGATTGAAGGTCAAGGAAAGGTGATTCTGAAGATGACCTCGGGGAAAGAGTTGACTTTGAACAATGTTCTGTATGTACCTGAAATACGGAAGAATCTTGTGTCTGGATCGCTTCTGAACAAGCATGGATTCCGGATGGTGTTCGAGTCTGATAAAGTAGTTTTGACTAAAAATGGGATGTATGTGGGAAAATGGTATGTAACTGATGGGCTATTTAAGCTCAATGTAATGGTTGTTAAACCCAAAAATATCAATAAAGCTAGTTCTTCTGCTTATATTGTTGAGTACTCTAATCTATGGCATGGTAGATTAGGACATGTTAATTTTAATTCATTGCGAAAATTAATTAACATGAATCACATTCCCAATTTTAAAATTGATAACAGACATAAGTGTGATACTTGTGTTGAGGCAAAACTAACTAGATCATCTTTTCATAGTATTGAAAGAAACTCTGAACCACTTGATCTAATTCATACCGATGTATGTGATTTTAATTCAATACAATCGAGAGGCGGTAATAAATATTTTATTACCTTTATTGATGATTGCACAAGATTTTGCTATGTGTATTTGATGATGAAAGCAAGGACGAAGCTATAGAGAAATTTGTTCTCTATAAGAATGAAGTTGAGAACCAACTGAATAAAAGAATTAAGGAGTTAAGAAGTGATCGTGGTGGTGAGTATGTTTTCCTTTTGAATCACTTTGTGAACAAAATGGAATCATACATCAAACCACAGCTCCTTATTCACCTCAATCCAATGGGATTGCGGAACGGAAGAATCGTACCTTGAAAGAGATGATGAACGCTATGTTAATCAGCTCTGGCTTACCTCAGAATATGTGGGGAGAAGCTGTCTTATCAGCTAATTACCTTTTAAATAAGGTACCACGGAAAGAAGTAGGGAAAACTCCTTATGAAATGTGGAAAGGAAGAGTACCTTCCTATAAATTCCTACGAGTGTGTGGGGGTGTCTTGCCAAGGTAGTTATTCCTCCACCTAAGAAGGTGAAGATATGACCAAAAACTGTTGATTGTGTTTTCATAGGATATGCACATAACAGTAATGCTTATCGATTTCTTGTGTATGAGTCTAATGTACCAGATATTCACAAGAATACGATAATGGAGTCGAGGAATGCATCCTTTTTCGAATACGTTTTTCCTTGTAAAACTAATTCGAATTCAAATGTGCACAAACGGGCACATGAGACTATCATTGAAGATAGTCAGGACCAAGAACACATAAATGTTCTAGAGGATCAACAAGTTGTTGAACTTGAACCAAGACGTAGCAAAAGAGCTAGAACGGAAAAATCATTTGGTCTAGATTTTCTGACATTTTTGCTAGAGAATGATCCTCAAAGCTATAACGAAGCTGTAAGGTCAGCTGATAGTGCTTTGTGGAAAGATGCCATCAATAGTGAAATTGAATCCATCTTACAAAATCACACCTAGGAGTTAGTGGATCTTCCTCCAGGATGTAAACCCTAAGGGTCCAAGTGGATTTTCAAAAAGAAAATAAAGGCAGATGGATCAATTGACAAGTACAAAGCAAGACTTGTAATTAAAGGTTACAAACAACGTGAAGGTCTTGATTACTTTGATACTTATTCTCCTGTAACAAGAATAAATTCCATAAGGATGATACTAGCGATTGCAGCTTTGCGCAATCTTGAGGTACATCAGATGGATGCGAAAACATCCTTTCTGAATGGAGATTTAGATGAGAAATCTACATGGAACAACCTGAAGGCTTTATAGCTCCAGGACAAGAAAAGAAAGTCTGTAAGTTAGTTAAATCCTTGTATGGATTGAAACAAGCCCCGAAACAGTGGCATAAAAAGTTTGATGACACCATGTTGGCAAATGGTTTCAAAATCAATGAATGTGATAAGTGTATTTATGTCAGAGAGACAGAAGTTGGCTATGTCATTTTATGTCTCTACGTTGATGACATATGATTGTCGGGGAGTAATGTTAAAATGGTGAAATCTACCAAGAATATGCTGAAATCTAAGTTTGACATGAAAGACATGGGTCTAGCAGATGTCATTCTGGGAATAAAGATCTCGAGAAGTCCAGATGGACTTATTCTTGATCAGTCGCACTATGTGGACAAGATTCTTGGTAAATTCAACAATGATGATTCTGTTGTGGCAAGAACTCCTTTAGATGTGAGTCTACATCTATCAAAGAATAGAGGAGATGGTATATCTCAAATAGAATACTCTAGAGTGATCGGGAGTTTAATGTATCTATCGAGTTGTACAAGGCCTGATATAGCCTGTACAATAAACAAGCTCAGCAGATATACGAGTAATCCAGGGGTTGATCACTGGAAAGCAATAGTGAGAGTACTTAGGTACTTACGTTTTACTCATAATTATGGGTTGCACTATCATAGATATCCAGCTGTAGTCGAAGGATACAGTGATGCTAATTGGATATCTGACATGAAAGACTCAAAGTCTACCAGTGGCTATGTGTTTACACTAGCAGGTGCAGCTATATCATGGAAATCCTCCAAACAGACTGTGATAGCCAGATCTACAATGGAATCAGAATTCATTGCATTAGACAAGTGTGCTGAAGAAGCAGAATGGCTTCGAAATTTTCTAGAGGATATTCCAAGTTGGCCTAAGCCAGTGCCAGCAATTTGCATTCATTGCGATAGTCAATCTGCAATTGGAAGGGCACATAACAATATGTATAATGGTAAGTCTAGACATATTCGTCGTAGACACAATACCGTTAGACAATTACTCTCTACTGGAGTTATTTCGATTGACTATGTAAAGTCAAATGATAACATTGCGGATCCGCTAACCAAATGGTTAAATAGAGAGTTGGTTGTGAAATCATCGAGGGGAATGTGACTAAAGCCCATTAGATAAATGTTTATTACGAAGGAAAACCCAACCTTGTTGACTGGAGATCCCAAGATCTAGGTTCAATGGGACAACCTACTCGTAAAGGACATAATTGGTTCACTGTGGGGGTTACCCTCTAGTCCATTCCTATGGTGAAATGAAACAGTGATGCTCGTATGGATGGAGGTTAAGCAAAAGCTTTTAATGATTCTTATGCGTCGGGAATCCGAGCAGAGTATTACGAGATACTCTTAAATAAGATATCACCTATGTGAGAGAGAAGTGGGCCGCTTCAAAGGGAATTGTACGGGGCACAATTCTTAAAAACTCTTGCAGAACCAGGTTAATGTTCATGGCCAAAATGAACATAACAATGAGAACTCAATGTGTTAGGTAAAATATCTGTGTGATATATGTTCTCATTTACATGAACGGCAGTACAGTTCAATGACATCGCGTCCACTGTCAGCCAGTAAATGAGATATATTTTCACAAGGGAAGGTTCAAAGGCTGAGGTCTACCTATCCTATGCAGGTGTTGAACCGTTGAACTCTTCTAGGTCAAAATAAAATGTTTTATAAAATAATTTTATTTGAAGTTTTTCGCCATTTTCATTTATGTGGGGGATTGTTGGAAAAATACTTATGTGTAAGCATTTTGAGGCTCAATTTTAAGCATGGTCCACTTCGTGTTAGTGGTTGTTATTGAATGATTCAGATACTCCTCCGTGAGTACTTCGAAATGGTATATTCATATGCTTAAAATGGTGTTTGGATGAATGAGAAATTGTTGCTCAAAGTTCACCCATTGGTGTTGGAAAATAAAGAGAAGTTAGCTTGTCTCATATGGGAAAGCTATAGAGGGAAAATTGTGCTTATATATGATTGCTCATAAGTAGATGGGTAAGAGTTATAAGGATATAGGCTCTCTCTACGTGCGCGCATGGGGGGTGCAAATCAAAATCCAAATAGTCTTGGATCGTGTGCACCCGCGTGTCATGCGTACACGAATGCCGGACCAAATTGTGCGGGCCCGGCCAGCCGAATTTTTACTAATCTCTTCAATTTTCCAAGCCTTTTGAATTTCCATAACAGCTAATTTAATTAGCTTGGTGGTTACAAAAGTTGAATTTCTATAACAGCTAATTTAATTAGCTTGGTGGTTACAACAAGTGAAAGGCCTCCCATTTATGAGATATAATTGGCATGTTAATTTCCTTTAAATGAGTTGTGTTTTCGTTTCCTATATAACAATACTCAGATTTTGTTTACAAGACAGAGAATAAAACATCACACACAAACAACTCATTTTTCTTTGTTTTGTTAATGGAGAGTTCAAACACTTTTGTGGTTCGTTGGATACGAGTTCGGTGGTGCCCTTACTCGTTGTTTTCCGTTGTATCCTGGGAAACAATCGTCTCACGTTCTACTGTACCTACGGTAGGGGACGAATTTGTTTTAAGGATATTGTTGACATCAATAAGCCTCGGGAAAGTGAAGAACTTCATCAATTTCAGGGTCTAACTCTTTCTGTCAGCCTCTGCTCGCCAGCCTCTGCCTCCGCTCACCAGCCTCTGCCTCTGCTCACCAGCCTCTGCCTCCGCTCATCAGTCTCTGCATCTGCTCGTCAGCCTCTGCCTCTGCTCATCAGCTTATGCCTCTGCTCATCAGCCTCAGCCTCAGCCTCTGCTCTCCAGCCTCTGCCTCTGCTCATCAGCCTCTGCCTCTGCTCATCAGCCCATTGCCTCTGCTCGCCAGCCTCTGCCTCGCTCGCTAGCCTCTGCTCCGCTCGCCAGCCTCTGCCTCTGCTCTCAGCCTCGCTCGCATCATCTACCATCAGGGTCTGATTCGGCTTCAGGGTCTGATTCGTGTGTGGGTCTGCTCCGTGGGTCTGAATCGGCCTTCAGGGTCTGCTCGAGGAAATTGTAATATTTGTAATATTTGGATTTCCCAATTACCGTGAAATAATTGTAATAATTGTAATACACAAATAAGTATAAAAAATATTATGATGTAATAATTTATTATTACATTTTATAAAAATTACATTTTACTATAATATCTTTTTTTTTACTATTATATATTTACATAATTTTATATTTTACTACTACATCTTTATAAAAATTACATTCTACTATCAGTAGTAAAATATTACATCAATACTTGTAGTAAAATATTATTTCTCAATACTTATTATAGTAAAATGTAAGGTACTGGTAGTGAAATGTAATTTTTGTAAAGATATAATAGTAAAATATTACATTTCAATACTTTTTATACCTATTTAATATTTCTTTATTTATAAAATAACAAAATGATAATAATCTTTTTTCAATATAGCAAGGCAGAGGTGGCCACAAATAACGCTGAGTCCCAAAATTAGGGGTTCGAAATCCAAAGATTTTTTTTTTTTAAATATATAGATTATTATATTTTTATTCTTTATCTGTAGGTGTTTCATTTTAGGAACTTGTATAGAGTCCATAAAATTTAGGACAATTAAAGGTCGTTTCTAAGTTTAGGTGAATTCGGTGGTCCCTTAGATCCCCAAATTTTAAGAAAGTCACTTTTTTTAGACATATTTCTAATAATACTTTAATAAATAATATCCTAAAATATTTTTAAATTATGCATTGTATCTTAGGAATGTCCAAATTTATTTAGAAAATATGCATTTGAATATAATGGTACCTTATAAAAAATTGTGCATAAGGTCCTAAATGTCTTTGAACCGCATATGAAAGACACAAGAGAATGAGAAAGAAATAACAATCTATATACCCACATGATCTTAAAATTCTTTATTTAAACGAAGGAATTTGTAAAACTTAAGTATAATTATAGTATGTAGATAAAACTTAATAGAATTAATAGTTGTTGATAATTGATTTTCGTTCAGAAAATTAATGAAATTTTTTCCTGAATAATCTGCTATTGAACACGTGAATTTATTTTGGCGAAAAAGTGGTATCAAAATAAAATAAACTGTTGATGGTGTTTTAGGCACTATGGTATTTAAGACAGCACGACATGGGCAAAAATG